>JAUKWF010000057.1:0-18364 GCA_032356525.1 Eutonina indicans
ACAACACAACTAATTCTTATTATTTTGTACTATTCAAAAATTATTTTTTTAAAACAGTTTCATTTCAAACCTGCATGCATTGAAACAAGAGTGCCATGATGTTGCTACGTGCAACAAATTGTTCAATCTGTCCTTCCAACCCTTCAGCCAGTCCACTGAGCAAGTCAAGAGCTACCACCATGAAGTCTTTGTCAGGCATTTCGAATTGACCAGGGTTCATCTGGGCTGCCTAAAATGAAAATATAGTGTAATCCAGAAATCTTATCTTGATAAGAATATCCGACTGAGACTCTCAGTTGTTTTAATATAATAATAAGAAAAAGAATATTGATCAGCATGGCCGTGTGCATAATGCGGGACCATATTTCTCAATCCTTTGGCGAAACCTTAAACAATATTTTAAAGTAAAACATGCTATAACATTTAAGTTCTTAGGGTGAGTGCGACCTTCTAAGAACCAAAATTTACAGTTTATATCAACTTACATAACACTGAGCCAATGTTTGTTCGACAAGGGAAACACATCTGCTATAGACTGGTTCTGCATATGGTAAGAAACCAGACTGCAAAGCTGTAGCTACAGACGACAAACATTCGAGGAGGGGGAACAAATCTTTGTCTTCGTCTTTCAGTTGGTTCCACTTAGCTATGAGTGGTGGCATCAACATATTGATATATTCAGGTTTGTTGAGGTGAGGTCCAACAGAGTCAGCCAATGTACCAATTGCATCGTAAAGTATCAATAAGTTTTTATGCTGAAACACAGGAAAACAAATGTCATAATTCTAACAATTACAAATTTCTTGACCAGGTGCTAAACCCAATCAATGTGGTTTTTGTATCAACAACTGTTGAATACGATTTCAAGCTCTAGTTTGAATAATAGATAATCAGGATTAGGCAAACTACACATATGCGATTAATAAAATAGGTTTTGCAAGAAAATGTTCTTTCTTTGTTCCAGGGTCAGTAGACAAAAAAAAGATCAAGATTGTCATAAATGTTTATTAATAAAACAGGGGAGATAACATATTTTCAATTTCTGTAACATTTTACCTGATATTTACCAAAAGCGAACACCAAAGTTTCAAGAATGAAACCTAGGTAGGGTACAAGTTCGGTGCAAGCTTCTTCTTCTAATGTCGCAAAAGCACTAAATACAAAAACATATATATTTATATGATAATGCTAAAAGGGTATTAATTCAACAGAAGTAAATGAATTCAATTCTGCATAACAGTACTCACTTAATTCTCTTCAACAAGTTCTACAAACATAAACTGCTATCAATGAATAATCTGTCTTTCTAATGAAACACCTGTAAGGAAACCTTGTGGAATTAACAGTTATATAAATGATAGAAAAACGTGTGATAAGGATGGCTGATTGATATCAAGTTACATGATACCGATCGTCTATTAACAAACTTAAGTCCTACATAGAAACAAACATTTACCTGCAAGCAGCTTCTTGAACTCTTTTGTTTTTATCGAGAACCCTCTTCAATAATTCTGTCATCAATTTCTGAAGGTACATCTCATGAGGTTGAAAAACAATCCAATGCGAATACCGACTCAAAGTCCAACACGTTATCGATCTTACAAGAGCCTGTATTGAAAAAATTGTCCTCAGTTATCAACAACTCGAATTGCGAAAGCAAAGTCTGGGTATTCATGCAACTTTTTCTTCATTTTACGGAGAAAGAAAAAAAATAGCATGGTGTAAGCAGCAACAAGCCCTGTCAGGAAGAAAGTTTCAGGAGTTACAGATATACACAAACAAGCATTTATTTAAATCTTTGTCAAAAAAAAGGGATTTTACTAACCTTTTTATCATTCAATGATGTTATCAAGAAAGGAACCAATTCCGGTAAATGAGGGTTGATTCCACTTACACATCCTAAAGAAAGTAAACATTTTAAATATAGTAAATTTGTTTTGGAATCCTTAAAAAGGGGATCTTTTGGATGATATCAGGCACCTATCCGTTCTACTTTTCTGTCGTTTATCAAAGTAAATCAAAATTAACACTAAACAAATTTTAGAGCACATTACCTTCTGCAATAGCTCCCAGTACTAGAATGCCAGACTCTTTGGTTACCCAGTCCGGATGGAAGAGAATTTCTTTTAAGATAGGCAGCAAAATTGGCAACAAATCATCTTTGAAGACTGTTGCTAGCACATCTAATGCTGCAGCAGAACATTTTCCTAAAATAATGATAAACAGAATAATATAAATAGAAGCCCTTTCCATAAAGCAACCCTCTAGAGAAAAAGTAGTAACATCCGTAGTAAACACCAATAATTTGATTGTGTTATTTGTTATATTAAATAAGACTGTGATTGGAACTACTTTTACAAGTTTAATTATGTCGTTTGCTTTATTAAACACCCCGGGCATCTATTCAAAGCATTACAGTATCTGTATAGAAAACAGAAAATACTTTTGAAAATAATACAATTGAGAAGAAGCTGCTTGTAAAAAATCATCAAAGTTAAAAAAAAACATGAAAGATTCTTACGTAAGTTCCAATCAGTTAGAAAGTCATCATTCATGTCACCATCTAAGTCATCGTCATCATCATCGCTATCAGCCTGTAGAAAATTATTGATTTAGTAAAAAGTTTGGAAGGGTTATGGAGTTTCAGAATTCAACTCCAATTCCATAACTTTCCTTGTGAGGGCTCTACAATGGTGGCTAGAGTTTACAAAAACAGCACTTTCACAGTGAACTGTGATAAAAATCACAGTATTAAAAGACATAGTGTATGCAAACAAACACGGTCTTCAGTTCCAATCAAAGGAGAAAGCTTTGAAGATATTAGTCATTATATCTTCAAGGAAAATCTGTCAGTTGTAAAAATCAGTGTAACTTGTGACCTCGAATTGAGGTGTTTATGGTTTTTACAATTCACATTGTTTTTATCAGGAAAACTAAGGTAAAAGACAACACACTGACCTCTTCATCTTCCTTATTCATATTCTCAGCGTGGTCAGGATTGTGTGTTTTGGCTTTATGGAAGCGTGGACGGATATCTTGCTCGTTATCCGGGATTGTTTCATCTTCTTCTACATCACCCTATAAACATATTAATGAAAATGTAGTAGTTGACCATCGCTATCTAGAATACAAACTCAAGAAGCAAAGACTCATTGCCCCTTAAAGGCTTTCAGAATACTGCAACAATCAAAACTGTGTTCCAGTCGCAGCATTGTTCATCCAAGCGCAAGTCCTTTCTTTGCTACTTATGGATGAAAAATGCTGCATGTGGGTCCCTGCCTAAGCATTGTAGTGCGTAGTTATCATGTCTCAAATAGGCAGATTCCATGTTGCAATATAATTTATTCCAAGCTAATAAAATTTGAGTTTTGGTCAATCTGAGTTTTCTATTACATAATAAGAATATGTATTTGCTATATGTAAATATGTAGGGTAGCTCATAGACATATTTGCAATATCTACACTCTACAAACCTACTATAAAAACGAGATATAAATGTTTCCATACCTTTAACAACATGATATCCATACCAGAATATTTCATTCCATTCACTAATATTGGAACCAATCTAGAAACGAAAGAATAATAATTATACATTTATCTGTCAAATCATCTAGAGATGTAGGGTGGTGTCAATTTTATTTTTTTTATGCGCCTATTTAAAAAATATATAAAAATAACTATGTAAGATTATAAGGCCATACACGTGTGAGTAAACGTGTGAGTACCTTATGTCTCATCTCAAGGGCGACTAAAAATTTGATCATGCTAAAATTCTCTAAACATAAAATTGAAACTTACCTTGGCAAAAACGGCTGCAACACTTGTTTACAAATTGGTTGTTCAGCAAGAGCTAACCAAAATTCACAAGCTTCCAGGGAAACTGAATCCTCGTTGTCTTGTGTACGAACCAACATGTACTAGAAAGAAAAATTAGTGTCTGCATTCAGGAATGTGTATGAGATAGTTGGTCGACATCAGTCAATGGCAACCCAAAGGCATTATCCCTAGATTTAACTATTCATTTTAGTGCCACTGAGTACTCAGAAGCGAGAGGCAACATTTACATGGGTCAAATTGTTTTTATGCTATTTTAGGCTTATTTTATCAGTGTCGTATAGAGAGATTATTTTGGGATACCCTTATGGTTGTGTCACTATAAGTCTATATTGCTGGAAAATACACTTCCCAGGGTGTAATACACTCATTAACATAACTGAATAAGGAAAAACATTTGTTTAATGTTAGACTAAATCTTTGATAATAACTTTTTAAATTTAGTTTGGGTGCTGATACACACTTGTTGTATCAAAAGCCCACTATATTGTCTGTGTCCCCTATGTCCCTGTTTATGGTTTTTATGATTTTAGAGTTGTTACTTTTATATCATTTTCATACACCGCTTAGCTTGTTGAGGGTAAAACTTTTAACCTCAAGAAACATAAAAACTACAATGAAAAACTACATACAGTATATCATCTTTCTTTCATATTGCACTTGAAGAAGAATAAATATTATTCAAGGAAATTCTTGAGTCAAGGCTTAAATATGTTGTGATAAGAGAGGCCCAATCAGATTGGCAGGGCTAAGAATTTTTTCAAGAATAGCTATAGCATGGCAAATATATTATTAAATCCAAATAATATATTTCACAAGATATAAGATTTTCAATCATTATTTTTTACTTTTCACATATAAAACAATAACATTTCCAAGATGAATAACTTTTCAATAATTAAATTGGTTGAACTTACCTCTACTAAATTGTTCATGTTGGGGATTAGCTGTTCTACCCGTACTTCAACCAGCATAACAATGGCACGACAAACATTTTTTCTTACTTCAGCATCATCATCATTAGATAAAGAAAACAAACCCTAAACGAAGAAAATAAGCATGAAGCAAACATCACATTTGATGTATATGGACATGTAGACAAATATACAGGTAAATCCTGATAATCATGAAACTACATCATCATCGTCAATCATGAGTTCAGATTGTCAGGGTTCTTTAAAGTAAGATTATTGAGTATATATAGGTGGTTTCTAAAGAAATATGTATCTGCTGATATATCTATCTAAAAACATAATGAAAAATACCTCCATGAATTTATCAATATTATTCATCAAGACTTGACTGCGGCAAATGATGAACTGATTAACACAAGCTAGTGCATGTGACCTAAGAGGAAAGAAAGAATGTTTAACGAGATGTGCAAATTGGAGCCAAGTGTCTAGACCAGCTGATTACAGCATGTCATCAAAAAGATTATTAATTCACACACACAAAATACTATCAAAATGTTTGAATTTATTTTGGAATCCTTTTGATATAGCAGATTGTATGGTTAATTGTTCAATACCTTTATGATTCGAGTGTTTGGAAAATGGCGATCATGGGCTTATGATTTGGGCCCCACGATTTTCATGCCACATCATAGAAACTTAAAAAGTTGATATCTCACGATAAGAAATATTTTGTTAACAGGGCTGAGATGTCAAATTAGGACAGCACAATTCATTTTATCAGGCATCAAAAAACATTTGCGGGCAAACAAAGATTTTCAAACAGAGAATGGTGGAACGGGAGTTAAACTATTCACGTGAAACCCCTTTTAAATCCAGGCCACTTATTACAGTCTTGTCACTCTGAGGCAGTCAGCTGATCACGATCACAACTGATTGTCTCAAATCTCGTCGCAGTGATCCTACTATCAATCCTTTAGATATAAAGAGGTGATTCTGTGCTTATTCACAAATATCAAGACTTATCTTCATTCTTAATAGAAAAAAACATCATGTCAACATATCGTACTAATAAGCCTAAAAGCCTAACACTGTTAAAGACAGTGGATAGCAACAGAAATTCTAAGTACCGTGAAGTATGCCAACTTTGAATTCGTTTTCAATTTTGAACACGATAATAACAAACCAACATTATTTACATCTACCATACACACAACTCACCAGTCAAACTAAAAATGAATATCAAACTTGTAAGCGAATTGAGTTGTTGTGGAGTGTAGTTGTTGATCTTGGTGAAACGTTTGTTTATATTTTTAAGGCACGAAAATGTTTGTTATTATCGTGTTCAAAATTGAAAAATGAATTCAAAGTTGGTACACTTCACGGTAATCAATACAAAGTTGGAAAACAGAAAAGTTGGAAAAACGTATATGTACCAGCTTAATGCACAGCTTAATATATGTTCAAATATATACTTAAAACTCTAAGCAAAACCTTTATCGACGTTAGTTTATTCCATTCTAGTTAACCTTACAAATCAATCGATTTTAGAATGACAAGACTGTTATTACCTTATATTATTAGCTGTTATTAATTTAGAAATAATTGATAATCTTTTTGTCAGAGATGATATATACCAAATTCCAGGCTTTGAAGTTTTTAAAAAGTTTACCTTAATTTTGGACTTTGATGTTTGAAAAATTGCAGAAATTTTGGTATCATGACATTTAAAACTTGATTATGACCTTCTCCCTCTAATTGACGCGATAAATCTTCACATATCTTTTGTAACGCTCCAAAAGCTCCCTAAAAGACAAAACAATTGATAGTTATCTCAAGTTCAATTAATTTTGAGCATTTCTTACGCAAAATTTCCTCTTTTTTCTTGAAATTTGCCTATCAAAATAAATGTTTACCTCACAGACATTGTAATCTTCACTGTCAAGTAGTTGGAGCAGCATTGGCAATAGTTCTGGCCATGTATCAAATTCTTTTTGGGCAATTGTTGTAATGAGAATTCCAATTGTAGCACGAATCAAAGGAGATGGATCTCCAATTGCAAACAGACATTCTGCTTTAACAAATTGCTTGCATTCAGTTGGAAATTTGTGGTAATTGCTTTTCACATTATTTTTAAGGATGAGGCCAGCTAATGATCTAGTTGGTTCATCTAAAGAATAAAGAATTGAATATATCCTGACATCCTGGTAACTACATACTTTAAATAAAAAATATAAATAAAAATCTAGGTAACATTTTTTATTTAAAAGGATTTTGTTTACATTTGCGCAACAGTGAAAAGATGCTGTAAAAACTATAATAATATTAAATAAAAAAGAAATTTACCTATTCCTTCTGTTTTCAGTTTTGTCAATACAAATATCAAATAATTGTTGAAATCTGGAAATTGGTTGAGGGATTCAAGTTTCTATTATAGTTTGAGTTAAGATTAAATAAATGGAAATTTTATGGCTTCTGCTCTATAAGTTGGCAAAACATCAAACACATGCCCATTTCACTGGGAAAATAAATAAGCTGATCTATCCTATCAATGGATCTGCATTTAGATTGGCATTCACAGGGATGTCTATGTAGCCAAAGAAGATATATTTTTATTGAATAAAAATAGTTTAAAACCCTTTCCATCCGTGCCCTCCGCCTGGCATAGGTACTCTTACAGGCTCTTATTATGAGCCCTCTGATTTTCGCGATCTACGTTACAAATCTGCCATCTTGTAAAAAAACAAAACACTAAAGCTTTACCAGAGGTTAAGATATATGCAGATTACAAGATGGAGAATACTTAAATCAGAGATATGGATATAATGTTAGTAGCGAAAGTGAAAGAGGAGTTGGTCGTGATTTGAGTTATGGTCGTGGACATGGTCAAAATTGGGATCCTATGCAAGGTTGTGGTTGTGTTTGAGGGCACGGATGAGGATGTGGAAAAACTACCTGCCAAACAAGTCCCTCCTCCAGAGAAGACTTATAACTAGAATAGATCCCTCTGTTACATTTCTTGATACAAGACTTTGTTTATAATGATGTACGTCATTATTTTCTGTAGGCAAACAACCTTGCATACACAGAATTTATTAAAAAGAACTTGAGTATTGGCTAATGAGAAGGCCATTGTTAAATTTACATCACTCCTTCACAAATTAGAAACAAAACAGTAGGGTGACTGAAAAAAACAAAGGATATTGATTCTGACTTTTATGTAATTTAATTATTCAGTTATTTTGGAGCTAAGTATAAAGCTCTTATTTCTTGAAAGGTTGTTACTATATAAACTTGCTACTATATGTAACTGCTGTATAGCTACACAGATTGTATGCACTGTCGTTAGCTGATTAGTCTATATATATATATATATATATGGCATTAATACTGGTTTCCTAATAAAATGTCCAGCACTGAACATGCAACAAAATCAATATCATATTCAGAAGATTGATTCCCATCATAAATAAAAATAAAATCCCATTAACATTGTAATTTATTGCACAAGATCTATGAAAATGCTACTGTGAACCTTTCTCAGAAAACCATGAAAAGATACTTGTTGGACAGCTCTTTGAGTTTCAGTATTTGGACTTTGGCTTTCTTTGAGAAGTTGCAAAATTTGTTCCAAACCTTGTTGATCAGGTTGCCAGTTTTGGTCAGGTTGTTGAAAGTTTAGCGCCTCCATCTTCTCGCTTTTCAGGATAGGCAGTCTTGGTTGACCGAGTAGAAGCATGAATTTCAGTTTCGCTTCGATTGCCTAAGAAATATATTAAACTGACTCAGTACCTATTTCATTGGAATATCAAAAATAGATTCAAAAATGATACTTTAGTCATTTATAACTTTCATATGATTTAGAAAGTGTGTTAATTCAAATTGAAAATAGTACTATACTGAAAACTTTTTGTAGACACCATAAGCGGCGAATTTTCCTGTATTTGCGACGCTTAGTCTGTAAAATAAATGTTTGTAAACAAAAATGGTAGATATTTTTAAATGCGTAAAACCCGCGAGAATACGAAAGTACGAAAAGTGTCTTGGTATCTTTTCGGTATTTTTTTACTACACGGGATTGACTTGTGTATCTAATGAAAGAAATAGAAAGTTTTCTATTTCTTTGGCTAATATTTATCTTTTTCAAAAATATTTTGATATAATATTCCTTATAAAGAAGAAATTTTCATCCAACAGTCTTTGAATTGAAAGCATTAAAAACGCGAAATTTATAAACTTTCTCTAATAATAGCCAGACTTTCGTACTACATATTTAGGGAGAAAATAGATACTTTGGCTCATATGAGGTGCGACCACTTTCAACAGCTATTGAAGTTCCGTGTTGGAAAAAGTGCACTCAACAAGCGCCAATGGTTCGAAATGACAACTTTATGCCCCATACTTTTAAAACCTCAAACAACAGTTTATCGGTATCCAAAGTTAAGAATATTTTGGGAACATTTAATCACAGACTCTGCCGTACATATAGTTAACGGGAAAATGGCGCCTGTAACTTTACCCGTAGTTCAAAATGATCTATTTCAACGGATACTCTCCATCTCTCGATCCTTCCCTAAATGATGGTCGGTATTACCCTCTTTATCTCGGTCTCTTCCAAATGTGAGCTAGAGAGAGTTTAATTGTAGTTTTATACAGATTGTCTAATAAAATTTTATAGATGAAAAAGTTGATACTTACCTATAAAGTTCTTCAAATTAATGAAAAAAATGTCCTATGAAAACATTTTCTTGAAGAAGAAGTTAAATAGGGGTAAATTTATAATTACTTGGTCAATTTTAGAGCGTACTTGGCCACACATAAAATGATGTTACACAGTCGCCGTGGATCCGTGGTCGAGTGCCAAAGCAGCTGGACTGAATAGCCACTCACGGGTTCAATGAGGCTGAGGCTTTCGTTGGTGAAAATCGCGAATCACTGCTAATTCGGCTACCTCAAGTGATTCACGGGACGAGTGGAAAAAATCACAGCCACCATAGGTGGACTTAATCAACACACAATAAAATAATCTCATCTATAATCAATTAAGCGAAAAGACAAAGAGATCTATGATCTGGTAAATGACGCATTTCAAAATTAGTTTGCGTTTTCTCTACAAGGAATACTAAATAGAAGCGTACGGTGGAACATTTGATTTTTGAATCTGTTTATTCATCTCAGGGTGGCCACCAAAATTTAATTTTCTTTTCCAGGTATTTCCAGGTGTTTTTTTCAAATTTTCCAGGTATTTTTATCAGAAGGAGAATAGTAAAACAGATAAGAGAAAGTCATCTCAATTTTTGAAATTTGTAAAAGTAACGAAGTAGCAAAGCCTTTTTTGCAATAGTATTTCTGGAATATACTAACTCTAATTATATCTTATCTCCGTGTAGCATGGAAGGGCGCTCAGTATTCTTTTTAAAAAGATTTCTTAAATTCATTGGCTTTTAATTAGTGGAAGGACTCCAGTTAGGTGATTAAATGGTTCACAGACATCCAAGAGAAAAGCGAACATGAATAAATTTAACATGGATGAAGAAAGGCAGAGAAGTTAGATGTGACCATGGGAGTTTATGATGGGGCAAAAGCTTGCGAGCTAATTGCTTTAATCATGTTTCAAAAAATTAGCGACAACTACGACAAAACATGCTTCAGAAAATGAGCTATGACTACGACAAAACGTAGAGTAGAATATAGAGATGATGGGCTAGCAGCTTTCAAAAACACAAGTGGTCCAGCATCAGGAAGAATGAGAAAAAAATGACAAGAGAAAACGGATTGGAAACTACCATTGAATGAGACTACCTAGACGTCGCACTTAACCGAAATAACGGGAACATTCAAACTGTACCAACAACCAAACTAAATCATCTGGTTTATCTAAATACTAAATCTCATCACCCGCCAAATATAATAAGGCAGATTCCCAACACGATAGAAAAACGTCAATCTGATCATTTCTTCAGCAAAGCTGTTTTCAAGAAGGCAGCACCTGTTAATGAAAAAGCCTAAAAAGACTCTGGATATGACAAAAATACCTTTCTATTCTAGCAATAATAACTCAAATTGGTCAAATTCATGAATTTTTCAGGTCAATAATAATCAACAATTTAATTTAATTTAGAGCAAAAATTAAATGAAAGACTGTGATACATTACACAACACGCAAATAGAAAGTAATAAAAATAGAAACAATACAGACTACATTAAAAGTTTCTAATTGTGTAATTTTGTTTTTTTATTAAAAGATTTTCTTCCAGGTATTACCAGGTGTCAAAAAATATTCCAGGTAGTTCCAGGTATTTCCAGATTAGTGGCCACCCTGCATCTGTACTAGGGAATAAGCCTAATAATGTATTAGCCCAGTACAGATTAACAAACAGTCAATATCCCGTTTATTACGTGGTTATTTTATTGTGCTTTCTTTTGTTTATATTTCTAAACTGTCAGTACGGGTTAGTGCAAATGCCCACGAAATTTCTCGCGAAAAAAATCTAAACCAATCAAAAGCACGGATTTACCAGTGCAGCCACTTTTAAAAATGGTGTCCCGGTAATAATGCTTTATTTAGACCAAAATGGTTAACGAATTGATTAACACATGATATCAAGTAACGAATGATTAATGTTTGTTAAAAAGGACATCATAAAGCTCTACATAAATTTTGAAAATAAAATCACTTAAAAAATGGAAAGGAACCTATATTAGTTATTAAAATATAAACTATAAAAATCTAAAATTTAAAATACAATTAAAAAAGCCTACGTGATGATATATTCAAAAATATATCAGGAAAAAAAAAACGTCGGTTTGTGAAAACCTCCAAAAAAACCTGAACATTTGAAATACACAGTTCACCAGACTTTTCTATTTACCATTTAAAAACTATAGCGGACTATATCGGACTATTAAATCATTCAACGTTCGTAGGAGCCGACGTCTTTCATTCTTCCAAAACAGTGCAATAAATATGATTATAATGTCCAACGTAAAAACTGTCCGCTTTATCGAAATCGAAAACACAAATAACTTCAATAAAATCAAAAAACTGTTATAACATGAAATATAAGCTATGGACTACCTCGAAAAATGTTCTCAGAAAAAAGCCCTTTACATTTTGTCGGTTTTAGTCAAGACTAATCATTCTAGATGTCTCTATCTCCCAAACAGATTTAAGAGGATTTCTTATGAAGAAATTTTACAAAACGATACAAATGCGACTCAATAGGATTTGTCACGAATTTCAAAATCTATTATTAACCAAAGCGTGAAAAAGTGAAAAAGTGATGATTTGGTTCTACTAGTCTTTTTATTTTGGTGCTACTTTTTCATTATAGGTGTTAACCAACAAAGACGTGTCATATTGAAGGTCATCCAATATAAGTTAGAAAGAAGATAATCTGAGCTACCTTTTCGTTGTGTGACGTTCTTTTTATCACGCAAACATCACTGCCTCAAAGAACTAAATGCGTATTAATTAGGTAGCAAAGCACTTTTCAGCAAAGACAATTTTGCAAACTGCTGCTTGGATAGAATATTGAGGTCAAATTTATACATACGTAGAAAACAAAATCATACCAAAAGTCACAGGGGAGGAGTTATTTTTAATAAAACAACACACTAAATACAAACGTAGAAAACAAAATCATACCAAAAGTCACAGGGGAGGAGTTATTTTTGATAAAACAACACACGTAGTGTGCGTGCGGTTTGAACAAATAACACTCCAATGACACAGTGACTCTTCAAATCAATAATTTTAACAGAAAGGTTATAACAATCACTCACACACGTTAAAAATTCATTAAAACCGTTTAAAAATATCTACATAAAATTCATTAGTTCATACCAGCAAACAAAAGACATTTTTTTCAACGACATTTGTTATACGTCATTTTGTTTATACGTCGAAATGACATCGAAAAGACTTCTTAAAACGACGACACTGAGTACAAACATTCGAAACGAGGTTACAAACGATTCATTTGTTGTAGTGGTTACCACGGTGATCACCAGGATGCTGCTGGTGATACACTTGATGAGCGGAACGCGAATTCTTTCCTTGCGGTGAACTCCCTACTGCGTTCGGTGCTGTTTTCTAGAATAAGGAAAAAATTCGTCTAAGGTTACTTTCAAGCATGAACCGAGCTAAAGTCATGTACAAAAATGATTGAAAAAGTTAACTTTTCTTGTCAGTAGATTTTTCTATGAATTTAATTTGTACGCTTGTTCAAGATAAAGATATCCTCTGAATAGTTAGTGAGTGATACATATCTTTCTGGAAAACTCAAATAAAAGAGATGCCACACACACACATGCAGTGCGGTGTATGAAATAAACAATCTTACCGATCCAATCGGTCGTTGTGGTGAATTACCAGAAATATTTGGAAACTCATCATCATACAAGCCACCTCTACCACGTCGTTGTTTATGTTGTTGTTTATGTTGTTGGTGTAGTAAGGCCTGTTGTTGTTGTTGTTGTTGGAGAAGTGCAGCTTGTTGTGGTAATAAATTGTAGTGTAGTTGTTGCAGACCGAGTGGCGAGTCCTGTGGTAGGGTTGCGTGCGACTGTTGCGTATGTTGCCGGGTTTGTTGCGTGTGTTTTTGGTGTACGCTTGCAGCAAACTCTTCAAAACTCTGTAAAGAGAGAAATAGATGAAGAAATAAATATCTCAAATCTCAAACAGGAAAAGAGGAAAAACCGTCAAGATCGACAAAGCCCTAATATATCGAAAATAGATTTTAAATGGCAAAAATTACTTCATTTTGAGTGACGGACGTTAATTTATCTCCGCAATGTATCGTAAAAACAGTCAATAAGTAAGTTATTTATTTAACCATGCTAAAACCAATATATGTCTGTTACAGTTCATTAAAACACCAAAATTTGTTCAACCACTGTATCAAGAAAGCACTGCTTCATTTTGCTTAATTTAAAATAAATATGCAGTTTTGACGTCACAATAAATTGTCTTCTATATTCGGATTCCAAGCGTCCGGGAATTTTCCAATCAAATTGCTTAAAATCAAGAAAGCATTAATTACACTGCCAGGCAATAATAACAGAAAGTAAATGGTATATACAATTTTCCATTTGAGCCCTTCCTAGAGGAGTCAATCGAGCGCCTTCAACTAACTATTTAGTTTTCTAAGTCTGTAATGATGCATATACCAATGGACACATTCTAAGAAGTGTTGCAGTAGATTTACTTACAAAATCATTCGGGTTCTGTCCGCCACTTCTGTTGAAATTCGGTGCATTGGCTACTAGTGGTATATTGGATGGCGGTACGAAGGGTGTATTGGAGGGAAATACGCCCGCCCCAAGCTTTTGTTGACTGAAGGTATTGAAAAGGCTGTTGATTTCTTTACTCGATAGTTGTGGTGAGTTGGGTATGTTTGTTACTGAAATAAAATAAGTATAGCTCAAAAATAACAAAAACAAAGTCTCTTCTGTTGGAGGAAAAGAATTAGCACTAAGTTGTATTCAGCCTTTGGGAATAATATTAATTAGTATTAAAAATCTAATAAAAAGAACTTCCTCTACGGTGACTTATTAAATTAATAAATTAAAAAAAGGTATACCAGGTATTTGTTGATGACTTGGTGTGATTGGTGAACCATGTATGGACGTGTTATGGTGACCACGAACAGTGTCGGGCGTTGACACTAAGCGATCATTCTGTTTCATGGGCGTATTCTTCATGGGCGTGCTTTTCATTGGCGTGTTCTTCTTGGGAGTGTTATCAACGCCCGTGTTTTCTGTTTCTATGGAAAGAAGGAGGAAATGAAATTACATTGAGAAAACGATACTTAAAAAAAACTGGAAACACCCTCTCGAACTACCAGAATTGAAAATTTACAGTGTTTGTAATAATTAAGTTACCCATCATGAAATTAATCGTCAATTGCACTCTAAACAAACAGCTACAACATAATTATCTCCATAATAACAAAGTGCATCATTAATAAGAGAGTGTAACAAACAATACCGGCTTTAAAAGTTTACACACTCGACCATCTCCATAACAAAATGATTACAAACAAACAAGCAAGCATTACCTTTTTGATAAATTGGACAATCAGCTTTAATGTGACCAGGTCTACGACAATAGAAGCAAGTCATTTCCCGTTCACCTTCACCTCTCCGGTTTCGATGTCGAGGTCTTCTGTCTCGCCGTCTACCACCGTAATCATCTTCTTCTCCACCGTTCTTCTGTGGTGTTTGATGTGTGTCCTGTACAAAGGGAGGGAGGGATAAAGGATGGATAGTAGTTGATAAACGCAATACAAAAAAATGAGAGTGAACAAAATCTTCCAATGATCTATATTATCCTCTTGGATGTCATTATTTATCGTGGTCTGTCAATCGCAGAGACATTATCTATTAAAACACTTCTACGTTTAACCATCTTGTCTGCAAATTACTCTTACTTATTCTGTTCTGTAAAATAACACCATTAAACAAAACTTACCGATCCGCTATTGGTTCGAACTCGTTCACGTTCTACAGCTTCTTTTTCAGCACAATTGGCAGCCATGTGACCAATTCGACCACATTTATGACACAATCTAGTATTTGAAGATGTTTGAAATAAAAACCGGCTAGTAAGTTAGTTAACAAGCGACCACAAAACTAAACATTCACACAAAATACATACAACGTCCAAACAAAGTCCATACGAATGGTGAGCGTCGTATAGACAAACAACATCCGGCTTAATATTATTAAACGTCCAACCAAGGTCCATACAACGTCCATACGAATTATGAGCGACGTATAGACATAATTTGGACGTTGGTATTACGTGGTGTGTTCGATTAGAAGTGATTAACAACGTACGGGTGGTTACACAAATAACAACAATCAAAATAGAGATAATCGAAAGACCAGTCAGTTGAACTAGATTAGTGGTGAAAAACCGCTTAGTTCTGGGAAAAATCGTTTGTCGTTTTGAGTTTTAACACCTTCTTCTTTTTATCACTATTCTTACTCCCGTTTCAAAAAAAACCTTCTTTTTAAAAAAACAGTGCTTACCCGTTTTGAGGTACTTTCTTTCTGCCAACCAGAAGATCAGCACTAAAGAAGTTATCATACATCACTATAGTCTTCGTTGTGGGTGGAAGCGACCGCGTACTATCTCCGAAATGAGTGCGCGCGGTGATGAAACATTGAACGATGAAATGAAACATGTTCTTGTGGATACCTGCTCCCAGGTTGTGCGTCAATTTGAATGGATCTAAATCACCAGAATGAAAATTGTGACTACAGGGGTCCCAGCCAAAAAAAATCTCATTTTTTTATGATTTTATGCCATTTTTTCCCTAAAAATTATGCTATTTTATGCCAAACTTTAAGTGATTTTATGCTGAGGTCAAAAATTTGTCATCAATGTTTTTTCGAAAATATCAAAGAGTTTGTCAAGGTGGTCATTTTAAGCTATACCAAACGATTTATTTTCTATTTAATGCGGAATATGAGCAGTTTTTAGTTTGTGACGTCAACACCGAACATCATTTGCCGTGTAGTATAGTGAAAGTAAAAGATAGTAAAAGAAACAAAATGTCTGTATAGACAGTAAAAACTGTCTTATCTGAGTTATCGATGTTCGGTGATTACGTCACAGATTTGTTTTTTTCAAGTGATCTTGTAAATAATAAAAATGCGGTATATTTTTTCCAAACCTCAGTTCCCCTTTTAAAGCAGAATTCTGTTGATATATTGTTTATTTCTTATTTATTTGAAATGTTACTAGTATTCGAATGAGCGAAGAATGAGAGGTGTGACAAACCTTCGATAGCCATGGTTGCATTTCTGAACGTTTGTTTCTCATGCTTTAACAAAGCTTTCTCTTGTTTCATGGCTACCACTTGTTTCGTGAAATCAAACTGTTCCGTGTAGAAGCGAAAGAAACCGATGAACAGTTCACCAACTGTACACGTGTTCTTGTGGTATCCAGGCCAATTCTTAGCCTGTGGGAGCAGAAAAGAAATTAAAATTGTTATACACAGAAGAATTTTAAGAGACTTTAGATGATGACACGAAACAATCATACATGTGGAATCCCTATTATCTCTATTAAGTGATTTTCCTCAATCTTTCAGATCAAATTAATTATTAAGATTTCAAAACTCAGATGTAAAAGTATTGAAACTTTAAGAGCCATTACATAAGGAAATACAGTGGAATCCCGCTAAGACGGACACCTTCTAAACCAGACACCTCTCTAAGACGTACAGTGTACTTTGAACGAATAAAACACTTATAAAAAATCTTTATAAGACGGACATCTCTATAAAGCGGTAATTCATTTTGCACCAATGTTGCCCGCTTTAGAGAGATTCCACTGTAACTATAATTTCACTTTCTTCTTTTTTCAATCAGAATTTACGAACTATGAACACACTGAATTATATTTTCAAACGTTTAAAAGGCGTGTTGGTGAGAATACCTTACCAGTGATTTTATATCTTGATAAAACCAAGTATTCCAACCTTCTACTTTACGTTCTGGTTTCGGCCGCTTTCGGTCGTACATCTCTTGAAGGACGGGAACAACAGGAGGGTCGCAATGTTGCAGGTAAAATATGAGCAGAAGAATGTACGCGTATGATGACAAACTCGCCCGCGAAGCATCGCCGATGTTACAAGTCTTAAAGTTGAAAAATAAAACATAAATTTAGGTAAAATGACACAACTTGGCAAAAAATCTAGTTTAACTTAACATATAACTTCTTGTTAAGGTATCATGTGGGGATGCAGGTTTTCTTAGACCTACTGCAAATTTTAGTCAGAACTACTTAAGAAGGCGTAAAAGTTATCAAGTTCCCTCAATTTGGATTGAAATTAAAGAAGCACTCCCTGCAGTTGCATAGTTTGCAGGGGATTGGATGCGCGCCTGGGTATAGTAAGTATAAATATAAAATCAAATGAAATATATCAAGCAGCGTTCAAATAAAAAGACTTGGACGTTGAAATATACGTTTAAATATACATTAAATGTTGAAATAGTTGTTTGTTTAGATTTATTTAATCCTCTTCGTTCGGTCTGCTATTGGGATAGTCTCCTTTCCTTATTTTTAGGTAAATAAAACTTTCTATTTCATTTTTATTCTATATCTTTCTATTTCCATTCTAAAGAAACCTTACCTTTGCAAAAATCTTGAGACAGTATCCTAGCGTTCGCACGCGCTGGTCTATGGACGCATAGGCCGCCAACATTGACGAATTGTGTATACCAAGTGTGTTGTAAAAACTGATGTCACAATCAACCTCCTTGTCGCCCAGCAACACACAAAATTTCACGATGGGAACCTTAGAAGTCTCGATACTGTACACTTTACGACAGTCGGGATTCTTCTCCAGGGCTTTTCGCACTTTCTTGATGACTTGAACAGGGTCGATGTCGTTCGGTGGTTCAGGTGAGTCGAACTGTAAGCAAATGTCCATGTCGGAACCCGAAAACCCGAAACCGTTGACAGAAGATCCGAACATGACAAGTGAGCAATCTTCTAAAAAGAAAGATAAGAAAAGGCACATTATGAATTATTCATTTAAAAGAGGGCTTATGTTTTTAATGATACTGGTTTATTTGCGAGATATTGTTGGAGCAGAAAA
>JAUKWF010000058.1:0-18319 GCA_032356525.1 Eutonina indicans
GAGTATGATTTCTCGATTTGTTGAGATGTCTTCAGAACTTTGCCTTTTGAAAGTTGAATACCTATGATAAGTGTATAAAAAAGACGTGTTATAATTCATTAATAAACATTATTTGAGAGACCAATGCGTCACTCAAACATCCATAGCGTGGGAGCTTTTGGGATATTTAATGACAGTTGTTGGATGGTTGTGGTTAGGGGGGAGGGGTATCAGTGGGAGGGGGGAAAGGTGTAGGGATAGTAAATAACTAATAAATATATGAGATATTTAATGTTACATATAAGTTTGCAGACAATTTGATGCTTCAATGTCCACTATATAGACCTAACGGTAACTGTCACCAAATAGACCAAACCCAAAAGTGTCAATCTGGATAAGTAAATACGCAAAATTCATACTTAGATCAACTTAAATATATCATTGGATCAATGCATATTCGTTCAAGAATTACACAGATCGGCTGGAGGAAAGATAAATCAGTTAAAATAAAATCCCTCTTACCACATTCGGACACTTGACACACTCTAATTTCAGTAGACTCCCCAAGAACAGAGCAATCTTTGCCTGCATGAGATGGTGGTGGATTTGTGCACGTGCGTTCACGTTCTTGACGGCCTGCACCGCATGTTCGATCGCACGCTGTCCAGTTCGACCACAAACTGTAACCGCCATCGACAGCTATCATAAACAAAAAATGACGTATATATATATATATATAAACGTATAATATAAAAACTAGTTTCAGTTCTTTACAATAGTTCAAGAACATCGTGCGCCTTCGCCTTTCATTTAGACTTTTAAGTACAGAAACTTATATCAAAATAGATATCAAATCATTAATTATAAACTATTAGTAAATATGAGGAGTAGCTGTGTTTCCTGGTATTACTTATATAGTGTTTAATTATGATCATCCAATGAATCTTCCTGATAGGATATTGTTAATTCATATGTACTAACTGTATGTCAATTCAAGGATATTAATATCCTTGGTCAATTTACATAGGAACAGCTAACTTTAGAACCAATTATACATGTCCGCCCAGTTAAATCACACACACACACAAACACACTGTAACCGCCGTTTATAGTTGAAAACAAAAAAATTATATAACATCACTAAAGACTGTTTAAAAAAGTATACTTTACGGAGAGAAAGTTTCGCAGGAAGAAAGTTTCGCATTTTGCATTTTTTGGTCATTTTCGCGAAAGTAAGTCCTCTCGAAAACAACTGACATGCGGATTCGCGAAAAGTTTAATTGATTAGAAAGACAAATTTATGTTTGTTGTAAATAAATCTCTTTTTTATTTGTCAAAATTCAAATATTTGAGAAAAAACTGCAATCCCTAAAATTTCGAGTTACTTTTTCCTCGCCAAACTTTCTCCCCGTAAAGTACTGCTGCATAAGCGAAGAAAGGGGGCATTTATTTTGAAAAAATACAAAGAGGGAAAGGCAATGTCACGTTTTATTAAAGGGAGAATTAACCAAAGCACTAACAGTTGGACTAAAACACTGGGCGATTGCAGGTGTGACGTCAGATGGGCGGTGATTCTTACAACGCGGTACATCGACTACTAAAAATACCGTAACAAACGAAGTAAACCATTAGCCTACCAGGTTCATTTTTTGTGCACTCGCGTGACCCTCCTTTTTGCGTGGAATGTCACATATATGCCTTGTCAGAAACTTTCGCGTGTCCAAGAAGACGCTTAATTTTTGCCATTAACTTTCACGTATGGTGGTTTTTAGGACAAATTTCACGAAAAAAACTTTTGCGTATTGAAGAAAAGGTCCATCAATGTTGAAATTTACAAAAGAATTAACTTTCGCGAAAATGGCAAAAAACGCGAAAAACGCAAAAGTTTCTTCCCGCTGAAAGTTTCTGACCTTAATTAAAGCTATAAAAAAGGGCCGATCAGGTAGTTCAAATAATGTTACCGACATTTTATATACCGTATTTACATGAATCATGTGCATTGAAATAAGGGAAACAATAGAATCAACTCACGTGCTGGTTGTGTTGGTATTGCGGATCTCAATTCATACACGAAGATACTGTCAGCTTCACCAGAACATTCGTGTACATCATCAGCAACACATTCAGTATACCAGTAATTGCTCAAACACTGGTCTGACACTTGAGATTTATCGGTAAGTACTTTGGTGAAAGCAGCAACGTCCTTACCACCATAGCAGATCTCGTAGTTACCGATAGCAAAGTATTTGTAACCACCTTTCAGTGCTCGATCATAACATATACATGCTAAACTGTTGATAGCAAAAGAACGGTGGGAAGGGTGTATCAAAATAAATCAGAAATGAACGCAAATTTCTTAACATTCAATTATTTTCGGAGCAGCTATATTATTATTTTCAACTCAGTGTTTATGTAAAATAAATAAAAACTGACAAATTTTACTAGTTTTTAATTCGAAAAAAAAAATTAAACATTTCGCGGGAATAAACTTTCGCGGGTTATCAATCTTGAAAACTTTTTACGAAATTAATTTTCGCAGAAAGGAACAAAAAAACGCGAACCCGTGAATAAGTGTCTTCCTTTAAAGTATGAGCTTTTGTGTGGTAAAACAATTATGTTTATTAACATAACATTAACAAATAATAATTAACAAAATTTCTGTTATACACATAACTATGGTAGGTTTCAACCATGATCTTTAATTTTTGCTTTATAAATCAGTAATAATAAAATGTTTATACCTGTGCAAGTGTTTGTTAAAATAATTCCAATCAGCACCTTGGCCGATGTTTTGGGGATGATCTTTCAACGTGGTAGCTACAACATCCTTGAACAGCTGGTCCTGATTGTTGAAACATCCAACTTTCACGTAATCGCGTTTACATTCCGTATGGTGGAAAATCTCTGGTGAATATAGACAAAAAAATTGATCACCAATTGTTATTTTAAGGGTGCTCATTCATTACTACTTTAATAGGATCAAAGTTAATTCGGAAATTCAGTAAATTCTGTCTTTCAGCGAAATTTAGATATTTCGTAGGAACTTTGATTTCGCGAATAGTATAAAATATATTTTTTTTGCATATAGAAATTTTGATCAATTTACGAGAGTATCGAAAACAGGAAAACAAGAAAGTATTGGTGTAATATATATATAAACTTTTATATCAAAACAAAAGAAAATGTACATTACTTTTCTAGTTTTGCGGATTTGAAGATATTTTCAAAACTTTCACGGGTATAAAATTTCGCTGATGACGTCTCTATCTTATGTAAATGTCTCAATAACCTATATCATGAGAAAACTCAACCCGGCAAAACGGGCTGGAAAACTCCATATGATAGTTCAAGCTTCGTAAACCGGGCTGAATATGTTTAAAAACTCTATTGAAAAATGTAAGAAAATGTTACGTGGCACGAGATTGTAATAATTATAATAGCCCGGACTGAGAGATCTCAATATGATAGCAAGAGATTCCATCCCAGCTAACCGGACCAGCATGTTTAACAGGGCTCACATGATAGGCCCCTAAGTTGACCCCAAGTTTACTCAGCGATATTCGGAAAATAAAATTCTAATCCCTATGCGGGATTCAGTTAGGGATGTTGCAACCTATTCCTGTTTACCTAACTCGTAACCTATGCAAACATAGTCTTTCCACAACTTAGGTTAACTAATGGTGCAACATTTCCTAACTGAATCCCGCAAAGGGATTATAAATTTTTTTTCCTGTGATTATAGATATATTACCTTGTTGCCCACCAAAGACACACTCTAACGAAAAAACAACCAACAATATCGCCAGCTTCATCTTGATGACCGCAATGATATTACAAACATTACATCTGGTGTTACACTGCTTTTTATTGGGTATCGGATCGGTATTTACAAACACACATTATAGAATAGATCGATAAAGCCTGTATTATCATTGCATAAAGACCAAGAAAAAAGATGTATTGTGACTTCAAGGTGTGTATCTATTGCTATAAAAATGGAAATATTTTGCTAGAACTACCATGAGAATTTGGTAGAAAAATAAATAGATCTATATGGCGAACCTAGGTATTTGTTTTTCTATCAAAGATAGAAAGGATTTGCTAGATGTATGTGATAATTAATTATAAATAAATGAATAAGACAGAAACAAATCAATAAATTTATTGAAAATCCAAACTAATCCCGGGTGCATTTTATCTAGTAAAAGTGTTAGAAATATACTAGTGACGTCATCCAAAACTATTTCAGAAAAACTATTTTTTCAACAACCACTTACGTAAGGTCGTAACAATTCAATACAAATTTTTGTTTAGTTTCATAATATAATATAGGTAGAATTTTTTTCATTTCCCAGATCATTTAAACTGTCTTTGATATTACCGTATTTCCTCTGATAAGCGCCGCCCTCTTTTAAGCGCCGCACCTATAGATTTTTTTTCAATATAAGCGCAGCCCTCTTTTAAGCGCCGCCCTCTAATAAGCGCCGCACCTAACATCCAATGCAAAGCGGCGCTTATTAGAACCCTTCCATCTTATTGATGAAGATCGTGATAGCGATGAAGATATTGACATTTAACATTTGAATTTTGATTGAGATGAAATAAATAAAAAGCTTCTCGTTAAACAAAACGCATTCAATTTTTCTACTCGACCCAGAAATGAAAATCATAAAACGAAAGTTTGCAATTTCGATATAAGCGCGGCCCTCTAATAAGCGCCGCACTTAAAAAGGCAAAAATTTTATAAGCGCCGCGGCGCTTATTTGAGGAAATGCGGTATGTCACTTTTTCGTTTATTTCGTACATGTAGTTCCGTGTTTATCCAGCTACCCACTACTCTGTGTTTTTTTTAAATGTTAATTAGAAATTACATTGGACCATTAATGTACTTGAATACGCCTTGTTAATGATGCATGATCAATAAAAAAACGTAATTCAGAGAAGGCCTATCTTAGTTTTTAGAAAATCTTTCAAATTAAATTTCCCATTTTTCCCTATGCTAATTTTGAATATTATTTCTCTGAGTCATAAAAATGAACATCAAACAACCAATTGATCCAAAGGGTGAAGAAAATTTTAGCATTTTGAAAACTCTAGTTGCTCTAAAATACCACCCCCTGATCCCAGCTGGATAAAATTGGTATTATTTTCCATACATTTTCTCGTCTTTTCCAGACTTTCCAGACAGAGAGGCCAATTCCAGACTATTTCCAGACTTTTCCAGACTTTACTCTAATTCCAGACATTTTCGGCAGACTGGGAACCCTGTACTTTTAATTTTTAGTCCAATTGTCACAAGCCATTGACAAATCATTTTTCATTTGCACCTGTGTACTTTTCTTTTCAACTTTCATAAAATATACTATGTATGTGATAGCCGCAAATAGGTGTATATCCGGATCTACAAAATCCAAAACGAACTTCTTTGGAGACTTTTTTGAAATGTTTATTTTAACAGATAAAATAAACATTTGAAAAAAAAGTCTTCAAAGAAGTTTAACTTTGGTGAAAGATCCCGCGGCAAGTTTCATGTATACAATCAATATTGCCAAGCTACACTGAACACTTACACTCTTACAAATTTAGCTGTATGTACATTTAAACTTTTGATGTTCTTTTTTTCATTTTTTTATGTTAAGTACAGTATACTCTCGATAAGTGGGACACCCAAGGGACCGAACAAAAGTGTCCTAGTTATCCGAAGCAAACAAGTACATAAGCAAGTTCAAGGGACCGAGAAAATGTATTTCCTTAAATCAAAAAAATTCAGGTTTTTCCAGATTTTTCTCCAGTGCTGACAGCTTGCAGCATAATCTTGGCAAAAGTTGCAATCATAAAAGGACGAATGTAGTTAAGCATACGGTTGTAGATAGGGTATAAGAGAGAACTATATATCCGCATTACATGTAATTTGCTATGTTTGTTTTAAAAAAAAAATTTTGAAGAAACATTTGGCCGGATCGGCAAAAAAACACCAATATTCACACATGTTTGTTTCCTCAGAATTCAATGAGTTTCCTTTGGAACAAGCCGGCTCTAATAAAGTTGTACCTTAAAGGTATTAAATTTCGCGGGTATTTAATTTCGCGATCGACAAAATTAAACACATTTCGTGAGTACAAAATTTCGCGTGTTAGAAAAACAAGTTTTTTTGCCTAAACTTTTACTTTCCAGTAATTTCGCGCGAAACTCGCGAAATTTAATACCTTTGAGGTATTCAAATTATGCACCATTGTGTTCCTCAAATGGTTTATTTTAAATCAAATAAAAGTAACCACTTAAAATTACATTTCGTAAAAAAACTATGTACAAATAAATACGAATAAAAACGAACTTTTATTGTAAAAAAAACTAACTTGGATAAAAAAACCTCAGCATGTTTTTTTTGAATTGATTGTAGCAGAAAGCCAAACAGGAACTCATTATTCTCATATAGTTACTCTCACTTTAGAACAATTCATTTCCTGAAAAATATATCTTTAGAATCTTCAACACCTTTTTCGTGGAATTGCTATTTGCTTGCCTGCTACACTGTACTGTATAATCCTTCTTTTGTCTTTCATTGTAAATTCGGGAATTCAAAAAAAGGAGCATAGTCTACTTCTATGTGCTAGGACCTCTCCTATCACTCATTAGTTGTTTTGATAGTCTGGAATTGCTCACTCAATTACACGATGTATAAACGTTGAAATCACATCGTTTGATGGCTGAATATACTCTCCTGTTTATCTGTCGTAACTATGTACGAATTGACGCATAGACATTGAATGACATCATTTTGCAGACTCGGTATATTGTCCTACTTCCCGTCGCTAATTAATGTATCGTCATATCTTTATGATACCTGCACGCTTGTTTATCAGCTAAGAATCTATAATCTGATATTCATTTCAGTACACAAATCACTCATCTCCTCGACAACAAAACTTCGACAAGTCATATTAT
Organism: Eutonina indicans; assembly: GCA_032356525.1. NCBI lineage: Eukaryota > Metazoa > Cnidaria > Hydrozoa > Leptothecata > Eirenidae > Eutonina > Eutonina indicans. The sequence continues at coordinate 6,925 of JAUKWF010000058.1, forward strand.
GTTGAAAATACAATGATGCCCACTTAATCAGTCCTACCCGACACCAGTAAACCATTCCACACATGTTATATTCGTATGGTAGATGGTTCAGCCTTTCTCACATCGTTCTATAAAACAGAGATAAAACAAAAATGAGTCCTTCAAACAATTTTAACACTGGTAATAATTCTCACTCCCGTGAGTGCTCAAAAAATGAGCGATTAAATCATCAGTTGAGCGATACTACAAATTTATATAGCGATTGAATGATGAGCTTAGCTATTGGTTTTATGTGAGTGATACAATCGCTCTTCTTTAAAAATTCTTTCGAACAAGTGTGTGATACGATGTTGAAAACGAGCAATGAGCGATTAACGACGAGCGAACTAATCACTCACGCGAGAGTACTGGCGATGCGAGCGCTTATTTGAGATTCCCCTTTTCGCATGGAATGTCACAATTGGATAATAGTCAGAGGAATTTGGCCCAAAAAATTTCGTTATCTTGGGGACACCCCTGGCGTTAAGGGCGAAAATAGTGATGTTCCTCCGTTGGGAACTTGGTAGAGTTTTAGTATGTTATTACTAAGGGTTAAAAATAACTCTCCTGAAAATTTCAGCTTGATACTTTTTTTTGAGGTTTGGACCAAAATCCCTCAGACTATAATTGTTTAAAAGAAATAATAATAGTAATAATGGAAATAAACATCTATCGTAGCAGAACCAAAAAAACTTACTCAAAAATTGTGTGACGTCATCGTCGCCAGAAACAGTACACAGGGTGTCCGTGATTTCTTTGTTTTGAACGATAGGTAACATTAAGGAGATAAAATCTGCTGAGTAAGGAGGTGCAATCATCTCCAAAACCTGGAATTTTGTTGTAAACAAAGAGAAAGTGATCAAGTCAAACTATTTTGTGGTTGACAGATCAAAGGTTAATTTAACGTTGTAATGTTATTTCAAATGCCAATTGTCTGAATGCGCGCATTCCTATCGATCGTAACGAGCAGAATAACTATTGCAAAACCCCAAACTCATCAGTGAGGTAAAACTAAACTGTCTCCCGGCGGTCCAACTAAACCAAGCTCATGTTACCCATAAGTTATGTATATATAGCAAGTATATCTGGGGTCTTTATTCTTTTGGTCTTTTGGGAATCCACAAAAGAATAATTTCGCTGACGCATCACTATCTCAAACAATCTATAACAGCTGATTTATTTCACATTGTTATTAACTAAACTAATCAAGACAAATCCGGATCGGCGGATTACCCAAAAGAATGCCATGCTAAAGTCAAGTACGACCAGGTACAATTCAAAGACATCCAGCAGGTAATAACCATGAAGGCTCATTAAAAACTCAAATACATCGCACCCTTAATTTTATTAAGACTGTAAGTCCACACACCCTCCAATTTTAAACAGGCCTGAGTTCACATACCATCCAATTTTAAAGAGGCCTAAGTCCATTTTTATGTTTTTCAAATCTCTAGGTCATGTTTTATCTTTTTAACCAAAAAAGTACTCAAAAATTGAAAAACATAAAGAAACTTAATTTTAAAAGGCATACTCCAGTATTTATACAAATGAAAAAAGAAAAGGAAAAATGGACTAAAGGCCTGTTAAAAATAGACAACGTTTGGACTTAAGCCTGTTTAAAACTAAGGCTGCGATATATATATTGATGTTGTGGTTGTTGATGGTTGGTTACTTACCTCGACTACGAAATGTCTGAGAAGCGAGACATCGCTGTCTTGTTTATCCATACAATCTTTGATATAAGCGACTATGGGAAGAATGAAGCCACGACTCAACATGTGAATCATACGATCGATCAGAGTCTTCTTGAGTTCGATCTATAAAAGATTAAATAATATCTTAGAGATTCACTTATCAGATTTTTCATTGTTTTTAAATGTTGCAATTCTAGAAAAATATGTAGGAAAAAAACCCTGAACTACTTCAGATTTCATAATGTTTCCCCCCCCCCCCAAAAAAAAAAAATAAAATCTGCTCATTATATTTAACGTATGTATTCCTATTGTAATTTTTAACGAGAATGTTTTTTTTGATTTTTTAGGACAATTCCAGAATGAATACCATCAGCATAAATGAGTGTTACCATTTAAAATGAATATATATATATTCATTCAAGACTATTTTCTATCACAAAAACTAGAACCGAGACTGTAAGCACACAATAAACTATAGATAATATAATTATGGTGTAAAAACCCAACTTTTACGGTGTAGAAATCAACAATACTTAAAAATCTTTAACAACTACACCACGAGTTACTAAAACGTTATTCTCGCCATAATCAGTTAAGATATTTATTAAATTATATCCTAGAAAAAAATGATTAAATTTTGCGAAAAGATTGTTACACCATCCAGGTTTATCGATGTGTTTGCAAACTCGGTACCATTTATTTGTGATGCACTTTGTACACGTCATCATTAATCATAAAAAAACAGTAAAAAATATATAAAAAATACTTGAGCAATTCGATCGTTCGCTCATTATATGTGAGCACTCGTATAAGTGCTCAATTGAGATTCTCCTTTCCGCGTGGAATGTCACAAATAGTCGGACTTAATCGTGACAAATGCCTTGTTTCCTAAAACAAGCTTATTAACAGTCTTTTGTAAAGAATAAAATCACTTACTTCGATTAAAGTGTCAAGTTGTGGATAATTACGTTCAAACAATCCTTTCAATAGATTGAAGACATGTGTGTGCAATAACGGATGGCCACTATTGATCTAGTAGAAAATAAATATAAATTGATATAAAACATAGTAACAGCACTCTTACAATCTTATTTATGATGATCTCACTAAGACTCAGCGTTTGAATTATCAATTCCAAACTACTTCTCAAAAAAATCCCGTGCGTAGCGACTAAATTAACAATGTAAACATGCACAAAGTTTAGATAAAGACTACTATTTACAGACAGAGACATTTTTTTAACTTAGCATCTTCATACGATTAAGGCCAACTTTCAAACCCTGAAGACACTAAGGCAGGTCTCTCGGTCAGCGCCAATTGAACGTTTAAAGCGACAATAAAAATTGCGTTGGTAAAATGTGCTGTTCGAAGAAGAATTTTACTTAATCATTCAAGCGCAAAAAGAGAGCACAACAACTGAATTTTTATTTTTGTTAATAAATATTGCGTTACAGTAATATTAAAAAAAAAAGCGCCTGAGACGACGATCTGTAATTATACAAATAATGTAACTAGAAACGCAGTGTCCGTTCGAATTATCCATTTAAAACTACTTCGCAAAAAAATTCCGAGCGTAGCGACTATAAATTATTATGATTTATAGGTTTTGCGAAGTGCGAAGCGATAATTCGAACCCTGAAACGATTCATTTTCGTAACTGAACTCACTATGGACAAGTGTTTTCAATTTGCACGTTAAGCAGCACCGCATGTTATTATTCAAATAAAAACACTTCTCCGCCCATACTTTACAAACGTACTACACGTACCTCATCTAACAAAACGACTTGAAATGGTGAACTATCGGTGATCACTTTATGGTAGTTCTTCTCTGAGAAACAACAATCAATCCATTTTATCACGCCCATTCCAATCACAGGATATCTGCGTAGTAGAAGAAAAAGATCATTAGGGATGCAACTTAGCTAAGCAAATGTGACATTCCACGCAAAAAGGGGAATCTCAATTGAGCGCCCACATGAGCGCTCACGCAAGTGCTCAAAAATGAGTGATGAGTGATTAAATCATTTAGTTGAGCGGCATTCCAATCACAGTATATCTGCGTAGTAGAAGAAAAACGTCATTATAAAAAGGCTGTTGCAACATTATGTACGAAGTAATGTCCATTGAATTTGAGGCTTGACAGGCAACATCAATTTTGTTTGACACTATCATAACAAATGTAATGGAAAAAATGTCAAAATTACATAATATTATATATTGGAAAAGAAGCCATATAAAAATATTAGAAATTTCCCTGACTTTTTTAAAAATCTTCCCTGAATTCCCTGACATTTCTTGACATTCCCAGACCAGGGTGACAAAGGACCTTTCCCTGACTGTAGCAATCCGATGATTGACTCACTAAATTTACCTGATACACTGGTACAATAAACTGAAATCATTTGTGAACTGTAAAGCGCTCGATCCGACATCGTTAGTACACACTCGATTGGCGCATTCTATGGCTTTCAATGTATTCTTCATGTCTTCTGTACAAACCGAATCGCGTAACCCCTGGTAGTATAAGAATACAAAAACATACATATATAAAACATACTGTTAATATCGATAGCATATGGCTAGCCACTATAAACATAAATTGCGCACGATCAGGACCGTGGTTGGGGCCGACGGGACAAAATTTTTTTGGGGGTCTTTAATACGCTAGATTAGCAAAATAACTATGAATATTTTAAATTTTTTTTTTTTCGCCGGGCCTGACGATAAATAATTTAACCTAGAAACCTTTTCTCCAACCCTATGTTCTTATTAAAGTGACGTCTACGATCACTATAATTTTCTTGCGGGGATTTAGTTTACGAAGATATGAATAATGGGAAAGCAAGAAAATATTGCTATTCCAGTATATCTATATTTTTATATCAAAATAGAAGTAAATCTAAATTAATTTTCTAGTTTGGCGGATGGCGTCTCTTTAAATCGCGGATAAGGCCAAAATTTTATCCCCGCGAAATTTAATTCCCTTAAAGTAGCTAGATTACGAAAATGAAAATGTATAGCGTGTGCTTGGGGAGCTTCGGTTGGCCTATTCACAGATAAAACGCTAGGGTCTAGTTCTAAGTTTTTGAAACCTTGATCAATACAATCTCCAATAATCTGAGACACCAAAAATCAGAGTTAGGTCCAATCTTTACCTACAAGATAAATTTTTGCGTAACCTTAAAGACACAAAACTTAAAAATCGCAACTTTGTTTTAGTGAGATTATATAAAAATATTGTCCTACCTCGTCCCATTGTTCATACACCGAAACTGCGTAAGCCAACAAAAACATATATTTTGGCTTGTGGTCACTTGAAATCGTTGATCCAGGCTGGAAAACTGATTCGACAAGTAAATCTAAACATAAAAATTACAGGTTTACAAAACTAACCTTGAGATTTAAGTATAAAATAAAAAATCATGTTTTTAATCTAAAGAAAGAAACTTTTTTGAAAGACAATTATAATTATGATTCAGGCAATCATTCAATATTTTAACGATGGAAACCACATAAAAATATCAGAGTCTGCAAAGAAGTAGGACACTCTAGCTACACAAGTCGAAGCTTATAACAAAGTAAAATGGCAAGCCTTCCTGGTGTGCAACGGCATAAACAAAAAACGCTATTAAATTGATCAAGCGCCCTTTGGTATCGCACAGGTATCTTAGCTACATAAAGGCGTCTGATATACAACTTATAAACCAGTGTAAATAAAGGTATCATTATTTAAGTTGAACGGCATGATTATTGTGATTGTGGTACATTACTATTGGTACTTACCTAAAAGAACAGATATTCTGAGGAAGACAACAGGGGGTGGATCGTTGACCGAATATGCTTTGTATAGCTTAAACGAAATGTTAAGATATTTCATCATAATGAAAAGAAGCCTTAGAAACCACAGGACATTTGATAAGGCATCGTTAAAAAAAGTTCCAAGGTCCATTCGGTAATTTCGCGGCTTAATTAGCTGATCGCTCAAGAAGTGATCGCTGAAATATGATTCGTGATCGCTCACTTATTGATGTGAAGATGTGAGCGATGTTCGTTCACGCCTTTTAAATTATCCTGATCGACAGCTGGTAGTTCAACACCGGAAAACGCGATTGCTCATCGATCGAGATGTCCATTTCACGCGGACGATCAAATATTTTTAAGAAACTTACAACTGTGACGTCACCAGGATTTAAACATTTCTTCTCGACGAGTGAGATCAGGGAGGAATACACTCTTGGATATTTACCGGCGCCGAGACTTAACAGAACCATTGATCCAACGTTGTGACCCCTACAAAAGGAATAAATAATTAGTAGGTTTTGAGGTGACGATCAGAACCTGAGTAACTTTTGTTGCAATTCAGTTTGAAGATCACACTAGGTGTGTGTAACTATGAATACAAACTTTTTAGATACATTTTAGTGTTTACAGTCAGGGACCGTTCAAAGTACATAAACCTTGTTTCATCATAAAAAGATGCTAGATTGTCACCAAAATTTTCAAAGTTTTTTAGGTATCTTTATCAGTCAAATATAAGGGAATAAAAAATCCGATTACTGTAGGGGGCAAAATTGAACCTTGTAAGGAAATACTCTTCTCCGAGAAGACGTTTAGCAGAAAATCGAATCATCTGCCATCAATTTTCATACTATTGGGTATCCTAACTGACATTACGTGTCGGCTGGAAATACTTACAGACTCTTTGCACCATCACTGATTCTTTGCGACATCCATTTCAAACAAACATTTTGTAGACCTTGTTGTTCTAACAGTATCGATGTTTCGTTCAACATACATTGTGCGTATAAATACGTGTGCTTGCCATGACAAACTGCTTTCTATAACATGAATTTGTTTGTTAAAATTATGTTATTTCAAATGAATCATTTCTTAAGGCTGAAAAGGTTTGATGTTAACCGTCTTGTAACTAGCAGGTGTATTGTGAAGACCATAGGCAGCTATTACTATCATGTTGAATCCCTGTGCCACCTGGATAGTCACCAATCGGTATACTAACAACAAACAATGTTTGCCAATTACTCAAAAACCTTAAGGGAACTTATACCCAAAAAGTAATTTTTTTCACTGTTTTCTGGTTTTTAGACACAATTAAGTACCAAAAAAAGTCATCATTTTTTCATTGTTCTTTGGTTATTAGTGAACAGTATAACATACCAGAAAGTCGTCTTTGATTTCATTGTTGGGCTGTGTATACAAACTGAGTATAGACGTTTTCATGACTTTTGAGAAGACGTCGATTTGATTACAAGCCGATGACATGGTTCCGATCTCCGTCTGGTAACCCGAATCGGATATCAACTGAAATTAAAGAACCCTGAAATATTAATATTTAGAAAGGATTATACAGAATTATGACTGTCTAGTATATATTTTCTTCGCAAAATAAAAACTGGCTTCTGAGCAATTCATTAGATTTTATAATTTTATATGGTACAATTTATAGTACTTTGGCTTTAAAGTTTAATGATATTACAAGTCAATTGGATAATACAGACCTACCTTGATAGTGAAATTCAACATAAGACAATCAGGATATTTATCAGCCAACTCGTAAAACATAACTCGCCATGGCGGGTGGTTGATCATCTCTTCGATCCAACTAGGAGGCTATCACAAAAAAGAACGAAAGAATTCTTAGTCAGTAGAGTGTTGTTGTAGATTTACCTACAGTTGATCGATGGACTGATCAACGATCGATCAAACATGCCCTTTTTCAACGGATGATCACAAACTTGCCTCTATCGTCAAAATATTTTATTCAGCTTGGAAAGTTTGGGTATGCCTTTTAGTTTAAGATTTTTCAAGAATATATATACAGTGGAATCCCGTAAAGACGGACACCGTCTGAAGCGGTCAACTCTATAAGGCGGACAGTGTATTTGGAACGGATTTATAGATCTTAGACCAAACTTTTAAAAAGCAATCTCTATAATTTATAAGCGGACGTCTATTTAATGCGGACAATTATTTTTGCACCGATTTCACAGTATTTTCATTAGGTTATTGCGCGTCATCAACTATAAAGGGATGGGAAATGCAGGGAAACGCTAAGACTAAGAAGCATAACGAGAAAAATCTGAAACTACTTGGCTTTAAAAATAAGTTTCACTTGGGGTGTCATCCTTTTTTGCTTTTGTCATACAAACAACTCATAGGAACATTAAACGTTCTAGAGTGTATACAATCCACCATTATTCATAATATTAAGATTTACTGTTACCTGTCCCGCTCCGGAAAAGATAGAGTCAGCTTTCTTGGGATCAAAATTTTTCAGAATCAACTTTTTCAAATGTTGTTCAACGACTTCTTGTACTTCTTCGACTGAACAACCTACAGAGAGAGAAATAACCGCATAACTCAAAGTTAGAGTGCTCGGTTTGCGTGTAAAGGGTGGGTAGAGTATCAGAAGGTACGACTGTGATACTGTAGTGTGTAAGGGTGTCTCGTGAGGTTCTACACATGTAAGAGATTACATCTTATACGCGTAGTTAGCAACATAAGCGCTGTGAAATCTTGGTGAACAGATTGGACCTATTCCGGTAAACTAGAGGGCGTACTCTTATTCTTATTCCATCATCAAGCAACAACAAACTTTATCATTTTTGTTTTCTTAGCAAGGCGCAATACATCACAATACCACAGTTAAACCAGGAGAAAACGATAGGGAAGCAAAAATCATACTTTGAATAGCAAGAGCTGGTATATTCTCACCTGCAACAATAAGCCAATCAGCTAATAAGTTTGCCAATTGGGCAACACCATGGTAACATTCTGCAAGCATGGCGACAAAATCGTGTGGTACACCACCTGCATGAAGATATCTACAAAATGAAATAAAAAATGAAACTGCCTCTTAAATTGAACTTTAGTTTCATTCGTTTAAGACGAGCGATCGCTTTTGTACGTACCTACACAAGCCTTAAAACAAACAAAGAGAACTTTTTATTTCCTATAAAATTTGGGTGGTGAAAGATACTTCGCTCACCTAGAAGTTCTGTGATATTAATACATGAAATGGACATGAGCAAAATTTACCAAAACCAGAAGTTTTTTTGCCTTTAAAATCGAAAAAAAAAAAAAAAAAATTTGAAAAAATATCGTGGCAGTAACTTTTGTGGAAAGTGCCAAAAAACACGTAACCTTGAAAATTTCTTCCCGCGAAAGTTTCTTCCTTTAAAGTCTGTAACTAGTCTTTCAGAGATATAGCTTACCTTTTCACATTTCGGACGGCAGCCGTTTCCATGATGAAATCTTTCCCTTTGAACATTTCTTTACATTCTTCGATAATCGTTTGATTATCTTGATATTCAAAATCGTCATTCTTATTCTAAAGGGAAAGAAACGTTAATATATAGTATATACAGTATTTAACTGGTACCAGAATTTTATTCAAACTGTAAAATCTAACTGATGGCAATAAAACTTTTAAGATAATTAGTCAAGCTGAATATTTTTTAAAGGTTTTTTTTAACCTTACGAACGAGTTGAGGTACATTAGATATTTAACCGTTCAAATCCAATCCATTTGACCCGATTGTTTTCATTGCTTATGTTATTGATGATAAGTAAGTCGGCCACACAGGAATGGATTCAAATTGAACACACCGTTAAATTATACGGGTCGCCGACTGCTTGAATAAAGATCGGCCTAGATCGGTCAAATGTGAAATTCATCATCACAAAAGACAATTGTTAGTACCTTGAAATTAGTTTCGAAGGGACATGAAATTTGAAAATTATATTTCTTAAAAATACTGCCAAAGCAGCACAAGGTATTTTAACAAGAGCACATTATAAAAAAAACAATCCTTTAAAGCTCACATTACTTAAACGGGTCACCGATTGCTTGAATAAGGATCATTGTTAGTATCTTGAAATTAGTTTCGAAGGGACATGAAATTTGAAAATGATATTACATAAAAATACTGCCAAAGCAGAACAAAGTATTTTAACGAGAGCACAATATACAAAAAAAACAATTATTTAAAGCTCACATTATCTTGTTGATTCATATCTTCATGTTCTTCTTCATCTTCTTCGTCTTCTTCACCCCATTTACCGTGAAATGAGAAATCACCATCTCCAACACCACCATATGTGTAATCGTCATCATCATCATCGTCGTTATTGTAACTCATCGTAAGTTATTATATATATGTTTATTTTTTGGAATTTAACTAAAAAAACATTATCCAAGCTTTTGATAGTCATTCATTCTGTCATTGACTTTCTAATGCAGAAATTTCGATATTCAAGAAAACAAACTATTATTCAAATAAGTAATAGTTTTCTATAAACGACACATGGACATCTCTTGTAGCCCAGTTAGTTTTATGTTTACTAAATCTTGCTGAAAATATACATTTGACAGTTGAACATTTTGTTTTTAAGTCATATGGAGCACATAAAATAACAACAATGTACAAGGCGTGCGATCACATGCGGTTAAATGAGTTCATTGGTGTTTATTAACAGCTTTTCAAATAATATAGAGCACGTAAAACAACAAAAATATACCAGGCGTGCGATCCATGCGCTTAAATGAGGTCACTGGTGTTTATTAACAGCTTTTCACATAATATAGAGCACGTAAAACAACAACAATATACCAGGCGTGCGATCGCATGCGCTTAAATGAGGTCACTGGTGTTTATTAACAGCTTTTCACATAATATAGAGCACGTAAAACAACAACAATATACAAGGCGTGCGATCGCATGCGCTCAAATAATATCATTGAAGCTTTTTACATAAAATTGAAGTATTCTTAATAGTGTGGAAGATTCTGATTGTCAAGCTTATGTTAAGCAACTGATATGACATTATTGCAGGTCATTAACTTTCATATTCATGCCAAAGCAGGTTGAAGACTGAAGACAGCAACAAACAAGAACACTGTCTTTTTAACCATTGGTGTAGTAAAATGATGCCGGTAAAAGAAAGTGTATACCTAATAAATTATTACGTCATTTGGTAAAAAACGGTAATAAGATTTTCACATTTTAACCAAGAATGAGAACTAATTGTAATAGTTAGTTTGATCTTACAAAACAACGAGGACACCATAGGACTACGAAGAAAAATTACTTTTTGTATAGTATATATAACCATCGTACAGAAACACAAAGGTGTCTTCATAAAACAATGACTAAAGAAAACACCCATTTTGCAAAGTGATGCTGATGTAAACTTTTGCCATACGAGTTATAAAGCTCCTAGTAACTTACATAAAACTTCCTAGTGTAATTGTAAAAGTGTATAAATTTATTGTCTTATTACTGTACAGTGTGGTTTAGAAACAATATACTCCATACTTTAATTATGACTTTTAAACCCCCTTTTGAATGAAAGAAACCATTATCTTTTACCGTAAGCAAACTTATCAATATCTTCAATGAGCCACACTGTATCATGAACAAAATGTCACTTTCCTTTAATACCAAACAGAGGAGGTAAAATATAAATTGCACTGCTCGTAGATTTGATTTTAAAAAGAGGATATTAACCAAAATATATGACAATAATATATGAGAATTCAGCCTAACCATCATTTTCATCATCATCATCTTCAGAACTGTCAATTTCTAACGATTCTTTCACATTTTTCGACTTCTTCTTTTTGCCTTTTTCATTACCATCATCGTCATCTTTATCCCAGTG
>JAUKWF010000059.1:0-18190 GCA_032356525.1 Eutonina indicans
AGTAAAAGTAATATTATCCGATAATATACACAAAATTATAAAATTATATGTTTGTTATTAAAAGAATTAACAACGGTGGGGGGGATGAATTCATCCCCCTATGTAATTCCTGAAATAATGGTGTTATCATTCTGAAATTTGGTACACATGTTAACTAACATAAAAAAAAATATATCATCGTTAAAACTTTTGTGACGTCATTATTTTTGATGACGTCATCAAATAAAGACAAAATTTAACATATTTCTTGACATTTTTTAAAATGCAATCATTAGTAAAGAAAGTAAGATTTTTGAATTCTGTTTCGATATTCAAAAACATGCAATTGAACATAAATGCCTGTTTTTATTTTTACTTATGTATGTCAGTTAGAATAGGGCGCCAAAGTCTCCTAAATATACAAAATTTTAATTTTATTACTGTGACGTAATAACATGACGTCATCAATTCAAATAATTTATAATACACTTATTTAAATAATTTATTGTTTCTACAAAGTTTGTACGTATTATAGATCAAAAAATATTCAATAGTGAAATATTTGCTTTTTTGCAGATATAAATATAAAATAATAGTTTGTTTTACGTAATAACCCATAAAATATGATGACGTCATCTGATTTTTTCAAAAATTTACAAAACTGTTTGTTATATAATTTTATAAAAACCTACAAATATTCAAGGTATTTTTAAATTCAGGAGAAAAGTTACACAGAAAAAACCTATAGGGGGAGATGAATTCATCCCCCCACATCCAGTGCAAATAGGATTAATGAAGATTTGTCAACATGACTTTTCACTAAATTTATATGGTTGTTTTATTATAATGAATTTGATTGACTATTATTACATTTTTGAATTAGAAATTAAAGTCTTTTGTTGTAAGGCTTCGAAGACCTGATTTGATTTAATTTTTGTTATGTTTGAGATCATGCCAAATTTCTGGCGGTTAATTTTTAAGGGCTGGCTGCTCATTTCAGAGGAGGATAGTAAAATGCAATTTAAACGCCATAAATTTTTAAAAAAGTTACAGCAGCTAAATATCTGTCTTCGAAGAGTTATAGATAATACTTACTTATCCCATTGCTGATAACTGTTATATGAATTCTGGTAGATAATTTCCCTTTTGTCAGCTTCTTTATCAGTTGTAGATAAGAACACCTTGCTTTGATCATCGCTTGCTACTACGAATTTGTACAAACCAGTTTGTGGAGCGACAAAGTAGGTCTGTATTCGAAGCACATAGTTTGAGCCAACATCGCGAGTGACATCTAAGTTGTCAATACGTCCGACTTTTGTCGGGGAATTCGGATAGCTTGGATTAGTCATGATTGCACTGAAGTTGGCTGTGGCGAAGTCATAGAATGAAACTTTAACTGGTCCTTTAGCTAAAAAATAAAGAAAATGTTAAATATAAAGCTTTAAATTTGAGAATGCAAAGCCGTACAAAAACAAATATTCACAATATTGACAACGTCATCAAAGATTCTATTGGCAAAAATACTTTACATCTTCTTGCTAAGTTTTGTATCCATAACGGTTTTTCTTATTTCTGAAATCTATAGAGGGTTGGGCTCCAGAAACAAATTGTTCATTAAATACTTTTTTGAATAATATAGATTCTGTATTATAAATAATGATCAACTCCGTGCAGAGCCCTGCTCCTTACCTATGGAAGGCATGATGAAACGTCGAGATTCCAGTTCACAAACGCTCCACAAAATCACCTTGACACCATCTCTAGCGGATCCTCCATATGGATCAAAACATTTTGTCACAAATTGGATTGTGTCAACTTAAAACAAAACAGTTAAAATTATATTTCATTTCATAGTCGTGTTTACTGATTTCTGTTTATACTATTTTGTAGTTTTTTAAATCGTTTCAATGCATTTCTTTACTGTCAGTGTTTACCTTATTTTATAAATAAAATGTAGAGTTAAAACATATCCGGGACAGCCATCACTATTTATAGTGTATTCTTAACTCATAGAACAGACTATCAGAGAGAGTTTCACCGTTCGGAAGCAATATTTCGGCCATAAATTTGAACTCATAGATAGTTTAGGAAATGTTTGTATTTACAGTTTATGGTTCAGACATTATGAACGCATTTAAACATATCACAACACATTAAATTTTCCCTAATATATCTGGTTGAGTGTCTGTTTTTGGAATCGGTTAATTGATCAAACGAGGTTTTACCATTTTACAACAAATACGATTATACTTATTAAAATTCTATACTGATGGTACCAAAAGCCTGTCATGAAATACGGGTGTCCCAGATAAAATGAAACGCATTGACTGGAGATAAAAGTTATTTTTTCGTATATTTAAACTGACTTAATGTGACGTATAAAACACATTAAAAACCAATTAATTGTTTTACTACATCAATTAAATCTGATGATTAATTTTATAAAAAACAAAGATGCACTAACTGTAATATCAATGGAGCAACTGTTAAACTGTTTAACCTCTTTTTTTAAAGATATTTAAATATTTTTTAATATATTTTATCTGGGGCACCCTATAATCTGTTTACATTCTTACCACAACCTTTGTATCCTGACATTTTTGAGTACCCAATCTCCAAAACCCCACTTTAAGTGCCATATCTCAAAATTCAATAAATCAACTTCCGCACCCTGCTAATTTTGATTAACCCCCCCTCCCTACTTCCCTCGCATTCTTTCAAAGCTGAATAGCTCCCCTCCCTTACCGGAGTTCTACTAGCATAATTATTAATTGAATACTTACAGTACGTCCTAGCAATATATTTCCTAGCCGTTGTTGCAGGACATGAGCTGCTCACTACAAAAGGCGTAACACTGTCATATTTTCCGTCCTTTAGACACGCCGGCTTGTTGCTGCATTTATGTACAATGTTTCCTGTATCTTTGTCGAATGTGAATTTTGATTCTTCACCTTTGCAATGTGTTGTTGTGGGTCGGAGGACAAAGTTCGTGTTGTCTGTCGCGTTGCATCCACCGGTCTCAGGTTCCACACAAAAGCTTTCGTCGAATGTGGTAATCTGTGTAGCTAAGTAATATGAACAATTATAAAGGTGAATCTAAAAATTAATAATTAATTTCGATAAAGTTTTAAGATTAATGACGTTGTGAAACCCAATGAAATAAACAATTCTAAAATAGCTTTATGATTATATTATATGGCATTCACTTTTTTTGTAAAAACTTGAACGAAAGAGGACATGTTAAGGCTCTCCACGCATAATCGGAAACGTATATTATTGAATGATTTATTCACCAATTCACTTTATTGGATAATAATACAGATAAATTATTAACGATATGGTATGGTATCTTCAAGAGGTTTACTTTGTTTAATATTGAATACGGACAAGGTCATAACAAAAAGAGTACTCACTATCACAAGAACCATTACACAAAGTTGTTAGTGCTTAATAATGAACTCAGACAAGTTGATAACAAAATGTACTACTTGCTATCACAAGAAACATTATAAGACTTGTTTTTTTCACTCTTCTTCCAGTTATGTTTGTTTAATATTGAGTACAGTCAAAATGAAAACAAAGTAACATTTAAAATTGTGAATGATTTTAACGAAAACAAAGAAGATTACTCACTTTCACAAGGACCACTACAAGACTTGGTTTCTTCAAGATTTTCATTTGTTGGACATTCTTCACCACCACAACTAGGTGTTGGATTGTCACATGACCTTGTTCGTTTCTGTGTACCTTGACCACAGAATGATGTACATTTGCTCCACATTGACCATGGTGTGAAGTCTCCGTTAACTGAAATGTAATTTAAAAAATGATGTATTTGCGATTCATTATTATTCGTATTATTCATTTGAACTTATTTACTTAAAGGTTCCCTTCATTATTACCGTGTAGCCGGTCTCTGCCTGCTTATGTCGACCTGCATGTGAAGTCATAGAACTAACATAGCAGGGTCCATACCTTCAACTAAGGTTCTTTTGGAAAATATAGCCTGTGCGAAAATTAACATTATTCTTAAATGCCACACGACGTGGTTTTGGTTAAGTTTATAACGTTGTGTCGACGGTTTTAGTAGCAACATGAATATGGACGTGGCTCTGATCGGTATAAAAAATATCAACCGATGTATTGACTAGTACCTGGACTCAAATAAAGACAAAACAAGAATATATTTATTACAATATGTGACATTTTACATTTTATAAGTGGTCGCTTGAGCCAAACTTACTTTATGCGTAGAAATTGATTACAGTGTAGTAACAGCTACCGCACCGTCTAAAAAACCTTAGTCTCGTGCGTATTTTCAACACTCCGCAGTCCTTCTCGGATAGAATTCTATACGGCACAAAGCGTGAAGAGAAACTTAAGGTCTACGACTTCACATTTTTTATATATAATTTAGGACATTGATAGAAACATTATATTTTATATGGTATAGTATGCAACTATTGCAATTAACAAATACGTGATTTAATAATAATCAATATAGTAAAACTGGCTTTGTTTTGTATTTAAAACGATTCCAGGCAGATTTAATGTCACAATGCAATTTTCTTCTTAACATTTAGTTTCTACAGGAATATACAGACCACCCACATCATTTTAGATACAATAAAGAATCTACATAGCGGGTTTTGATAAAACACGTTTTATAGTCACGGCTGTTATTAAACTTTAACACAAAGGGATAAGTGGCAGTAGACATGGTAGCAAAACTTATTAGGAATAATGACTTTTATCCAGCTTTGTGAAATAAATATCTATTCTGGATTTGAATAAAATCAATGTGCAAGAGATTTTTAAAACTTATTTAAAAAAATATATAACCTCAAGTTAAAAGAATTTAGTTAGGCAACGCACACGGCAAAAAAATTCTGTTTTACGAAGTTGTAATAAGTTTGAATATTTTCCGTACAACAGTAATATGTGCTGCTGTAAGTAAAGTGACGTGTACGCAATTTAACGAAACCGCACAATATCGTACAACGCCGTACATCATCGCGCGATAAGAGATAAATAAAGATAAATTCCCGGGCAAGTACAATACCGTACAGAAATTTGAGAAGTATCCGTGCTCCGTACAAAATTGTACAGAAAATAGAGAAATGACCGTGCTCCGTACAACATCGTACAAAAAATAGAGAAATTAGCGTACTCCGTACGCGTTATTCTTGGGTGAAGTTTTATTATTACAACTTCGTATAACTGCGTTATTCTAGGGTGAAGTTTTATCATTACACTTTCGTGTTACCGCGTTGTTGTTGGGTGAAGTTTTATCATTACAACTTGGTATAACCGTGTGGTATTTTAAGGGTACATTTCTTCAGTGTGATTTTTAATCTCAGTATCTCCGAGAGAGAAGGTATATTACTACATCGGCGCCCTCAGGCCCAGGCTCTATATACGGATACACCATACGGAAAACACACAAATTAAAACTAAAACTCTTTCAAATTAGTGAAAAAACTCCTTCCATGTACACTAGAACAAATGTATTATGAGCATATGATGCATTCTTTGTCCATTTTTCCCCTCAATACCTACGATCATCATACGCCAAAGATAGCCTGCCCGCCGCCTCTTGTTTAGACATGATGCGCGCGCATTACAAACATTATAGGTGCATAAGACAAGATGGTGGCCAAAATTTGAGTCTGGGACAAATTTGGTCAGATTAGAGACAGATTGTTCATCATTGTATAGCACTTTTGCAATCCATATCAAATAAAATGAAGAAAAGACATGCTTTCTTTATTAGTTCGAAAGTTGTGTCTAAAACTATCTTGATTGTTAAAATAAACCTGGATTCAATGGCTGTACTTATTTTGGATTGTAATGGATACAAATAAGAAATTTAAGGACACTGCATTTTCTATAGACTTAACTTGTGAATCCAATTTATCAAAAAGTTAAATGAATATTAGTAGTTGTGTGAACGAGATCAGGAATGCTAGAAAACTGCATTGATTGCAAATTGTACGTGCGAGGAGAATGTATTGTAAAAAGACTTGATGAAAATTGTAACATTTGAAAGACTAATATGGGAGCCAAAGTATACGTACAAAAGCACAAATAAACCAGGAAGACTGCAAAAATGGTTGTTTTATTTAAAACCTCATTGAATGCTGGTACATGTAATTGGTGCGTACTGAAAGAACACTGATGATACGTTGAAGTGACGTGTGTAGGGAATGGTGCATGGAAGTGGTGTTTCGTTATGATTGCTGGTAAACGTATTGGTGTGTATGGAAGAAAAAGATTCAGAAAAATTTATGAAAATGAAGAAAGTATTCAGTCACAGGATTGAGCTATATCCAACACTGCGGTCAAGCCATATATCGGACACTGGGATTGTAACATAGACAACTTGTTCATTTATTTTCTAGTAGTTTTAATACATGTGGAAGATCATTCTAGACTTGAAACAAAGCTGCACCTTTTAGCTATTCGCTACAGAATTAAGAAAAGGTGAATGTGTAAAGTGTTTTGTATGTAAGAAAATGTGAAGGCTGTGACTGTAGGTTTTTCCTGACTGTCAAAAGTGTATATATCTGAGAAAAGAGAACAGCGCAAGAAGTGACTTTTGTCCCAAAATTAATTATCGTAAAGTAAGTAAAGATTCTAAACTATTAAACCGCTATTAATTTGGAAATTAACATTATCTAATTATGTTCTGGCTTCTGAAATAGTTTTTGGGTAACATATTTCAATAGCATGGAGTGTGTCCAAAATTATTTTCAAACATTTTGGTTCTATTGTAACATGAGCCGAGACACTGAATTTTGAGATTTTATACCAAATCAAGGAAGGAAGCTTAAATTATATCTAGGTCAATTTTAAAGTTAATTAATTTTATGCTTTTTTTTGCTGCTCTGTCTTTTTCTTTTTAGATTTAATTTTAATAGGGTTCATTTTTTTCTTTACCCTATTTAAACTCGGAAGTACTCGTACAAATATTTAACATGAACTTTTAAATTTATCTTCATTTTTTATTTACAAAAATTGCACTAATAAACTATTGTATATTTAACTTTTTAATATTTTCAATTTAATTCTAATATTTCAAAATAAGAAACACATTTTACAGCAGTGTAAATTACATAACAAAGTTTTTATTATTCCTGTAGATCACTTGTATGCCGATTATAACAAGCATTCTTAATATATGTTAACTATTTATTTTAATTTCAAAATAATCATATCTATAATTTTTTTAACAAAGTTGTCTTTAATTCCTATCATAACGAACAAGTTTCTTCTTTTAAATGAATTAAAAATTATATATCAGTCATACAACGTTGTTTGATTCATAATACCCAGTTGTAGGAAACCAGGGAAGAATGATTTTGGTTCGTGTACAACATACATACAAAACCAGAATACTATACGTGTGCGTATACGTCAAGGTTTGATTACGGGATTGTACGAAGTGAAACTAAGTTATAATACGAACATCGTAAACCTACGGGGAATATAATTGTACGGATTGAGTGCATCAAAATACTAACATAGCCCATATTTCGTACAACTCCGTGGCTTGATTAAGGGGTTGTACGAAGTTTAACTAAGTTGACCGAAAATCGAACAACAGCGGGATATTCAATTGTACTGAGTGCATACAACACCGATGCACGTAAATAGACGGAATGCGTACAACTGCCAGTTCAATTACGGGGTTGTACGGGGTTCATTTATGTCGTCCGAATGCGTACAACAATGGAGTCTAGTTTTTTTACGTTGTTGTACGGATCTGTATATGATATCTTTTTTTTCCGTGGCATGGATGTAAAATCCAAGGCACTATTATAAAAGAATAAAAGAAAAAATATAACTATGTTTCTCGTTAGCACAAGCACAAACATTGTACATAGTTTAGAAGTATGCAAGATGAAAATATATTATTACCTTGAGTATAGCTTGAATGACAGTCATTCTCGTTTAACCAATACCAAATCGATCCAGGACTCTTCATAGAGCTGTACATCCATTTGGCTGGGATATTTCCTTCAGTGGTATTTGCAATTATACTTCCCCATTCAGTGTAATCATCATAAGAAGCAGTAGTCAGTAAAGCTTTTCCGTTTTCAGGTCTACCTATGTAGGGGAACCTTTTCCTAGGGTTACTCCACCAGTTTGCTTCGTACGGCCATTCGCTAAATTTCCGTAATAATGTCACTGATTCACGATTTTTAGACGTTTCCGTGAATCTAAAAAAAAGAGAAACAATCTGTTTATGATACAAATAGCCAAGATACCACACAAAAAACGGAAGACTTAAGATTTCTCCATACCCATTGAATATCTGTTCATTTTCTTTAATTTCTAACCTAGTTATGCTGGCAAGACTTTCTCTGATAGATGTTCTTTAGAAATAAAAAGACCAACTTAGGTAAACGTCATAAAATAGTTTAACACAGATTCTTACTGATAAAGGTTCTGCAAAAAATGAGAGGCTATCCTGGTTAAAGATGTTCCGATAAAATATTAACATGCTTATCGATAGACATTCCGAAGGTATAACAGCAGGCAACAGAATTTATAGTATAGATAGATAAGAGAAAATAGTGCATACGAATATTCAACAGGAGCTGACCAGATACCACCCCAATGTCGACGTCGTTTTGCATCCAACATATATTTGAAAGTGTTATTTGTAGATAGTGCTTTGATACTGTCAGCTTTACCAAGGATAGAGTAATCATGGAAAAGCGATGGTCGATGTACGTTCCTTGCGATGACCTTGTTAAAGAAAATGTGATTTGTTTCAAAGATTTAGGAAATACAAAAGTAGCTTCATCTAGAGCCACACTGGAAAAAGATTTATTTGCATAATGCTTTGAAAATTAATATGCCCCGCTTGTATACAGGGTTTTTCATGTAGTGTTAATATACATAAAAACCTTACCTGGTTTCCACTCCATCCGTTAGTGATTGAAGCAACAAGAAGTGTCCAACCTTCGTTCTTCGTGGTATTCATGTCACAGTAAACATTTTGGAAGTTTTTCAGCATATAGAAACCATCTTTGTAATCTAATTTACCTTTGTGGTAACCTCGGATTTTGATATCGTTACACGATGAACGGCTATGGTATGCAATAGAATAATAATCTGGTATACAACTTTTTGCGAAGGATTATTGACTTTCTTAAGTCTATTATGGGTTTAAAACCCAATCTCATAGTTAAAGGATGAAATATGGCTCGTTTAAATTCAGAAACATGAGACGAATGAAATGTTTGGAGTAGGGCTTATCATTGAAATTTCAACATTGGAAAAGAATAAAAAGTTAGCTTTTGCATGAGGCATGGTTTCATCAAATCGAATCAAATTCTGTTGATACTCTTAACTTTGTTAATTTTCTATATCTATTCAGAAGAAAACTTTGCAAACGCTTATTTCTTCAAGATGTTTCGGGTTTCGTCACAATCACAGTCACAATTCTTGTTTGTGAATTGTTTTAGTATAAAGTCAAGCTATTTGAACTGTTCCTTCCATTTGCGGGTTCAGGCAAGCTATATTAAATGTAAAAAAATGTAAAAAAAAAAATAAATTAGAAATTCCTTTCCCATATGAAAAAAAACAATATTGAAACTTCAATTGACGTTTTATCCCATAAAAATTTCTTTCCTAAAAAATTGTATAGCCATATCTTACCTTCCTCCTTCTCTTATCCACATTTTCACAAGGCTCGGTTTTGATACAGCTGTTGAATATCGTCCTGATCCAGACGAAACTAATGTACCTAAATCATCTTGTGAATCCTAAAATATATAGAGATTTAAATTTTCCAGGATATTCTTTTCTTGTTTATAAGAATATATTACCGAAATGGTTATCGCACATACTTTGACTGATAGAAAACAATATTGTTTTAAAGAGTGCACACCTTTAATTCCTAAATATGTACAAGGTTTATGAAAAAAGATTTGTTTACACTTTCAATTTTTGATATACCCTTTAGAGACATAGATAAATAATATGTTTAGTAGTTAGTTAGTACCGTTGTATCATTGTATATTAATTAGTATTTTTTGTAGAAGTGTATTGAACTTTTGTGAATTCGTACTTCATTTTTAGTGAACATAAAGCAAAGTTAGCTTCGAAACGTATTTAATAAAATTATACTCTTTTCATTGTTTTTTTATCTTGAGATTATTGCCCTCCAAAGAGTTTTTTACTAAAATTAATATTTCTCAAAGGGTTAAGAGCTGAACTTTCACAGAGTAAATTGTAATGCACAGGGGGCTTATATACAATGTAAGAAGTTATTGGTCCTTTTTTATATACCCTGTAAAGTATATAACAAATAAGGTATTAAATTTATCGATTTGTAAATTGTTTTTTATTCTTTTTAAACCATGGAAGGCTCATAAGCTCTTTCAAATAAAATTGAAATTGATTAAAATCCTACATCACTACTGGCTGTCAAATATACACCATTCTTTGAAGCAGAATGCACAGGGTATTTTAACCAATTTTCATCTGAATCTTTCCAAGCACCAAACTTTTTGAACAATGTCGGTGTTTTGCCTTTTGGGGGACAATTCAACAATGTAAAATCACTGGCTAATGAAAAAATGCCACCATTTTGATTATCGCCGTTTGCTTCAATCATATATTGGAACGAAACCTAAAAATAATCAACGTCATTTTATTGGTCACTTTGTTCAGTATTTTAGACAGTTTATTAATGGAATTAAAAAAAGTAGAAAAATTTGTTTAAAATTCAGCCGTTCGAATAGATATGTTTTTTAATTGCCGCTCATAGATTTGAAAAACAGATTATTATGATCACTATGATGTCAGAATTGTTTAAAATTAAGATTTCAAATAAAAAAAATCAAACCTCTGCAACATCTCTTAGCTTCAACTGATCAATATATTTGAAAATTGAGTAATCTCCTTGGCTAGCATCATCTTCATTGCGAAGGATTGAATTTTCCTTGGTCCATCCATTTCTTGTTGTCGACTTTGTAACTAGTGTCCAACCTCCGCCGTGTCTATCCATGTCACAATATGTTTGAAGCACATCTCCGTCCACTTGAATTTTATAATATCCTGAAGGGTAGGTCTCTTTCTCATTAAAGCCTCGGTACATCACTTCTTGACAAGAAGTTGGGTACGAGTAATCACCTTCTCTCATCCAATACCTATTAAAACAATAATTTTAAAAATGTGGTTGATCATATCTTAAAAGCTTAAACGTATATTTTAAATATTATTGGAGGAAACTTTTGATCGCGGATGGTATTATACATTATACAAACTTAATACAAGAACTATGTATAAAGATAACAATATTTCAGTGTTGATAACACTAGTCTAAATAAAATGGTTCTTGGTTGGAATTACTTCAGGGATGATACTTGCTTATAAATTGCAAATGCATTCCTTTTTTCACAAACAGGATCTAGGTTGTAGAAATTAATAAGTTTAAAATCATAATTCTTATGTATAATAACTTTCTTTTTAGCTCATTTACAGAACGATGATCTCAATTTCCGGAAGCTTTTTCCTTTCGGGACTTATTGCTGCTTCTTCACCATTCACTGTTTGCCCGCAGAACATTTTTGACATACGTTAAGATCACCTATGCTAATGCATAGTTTGAGCCCGTTAACATTGGTTTACTTTCCGTGTAACATCTCGACTTTTAAACTGGATGTAATATTTCTTATAGAATTGTCCTATCATGAGATGTCGAAGCTTTTAGTTTCCATGGCGTCACAATGGAACCTAAATTAATCCCAAATGCTCTTGTTTCCAAAGATCGATATCACAGGTATCGAAGAGTGATCCGTCATATCGAGGAATGAATAACACTGGAACACTTATCAGAAAGATATTGAAAGTTGTAATTGTATGATCCGCAATGACCTCTTTATTTTTTTAAATATATATTTCTTTTGACGTTTATAACATTTTTCCCAAAAGTTACCTATTATCGTAATTTTATCACTTTTAGGTTCATAATTTTCGATTTCGCATCCATGTAAAACAATAAAAAGTAAATTTTGTAAACCAGTTGGATCCAGTCAAAAATATATTTGAAAATATTCACGACGTATCATATTAAAGAAAAGGTTGTTGACAACATACCAAATATGTTCAGCTTTTTCCATCTGGTGTTCTCCATGAACCCATTTGGATGGAAGGGATGCATGAATATTGTCTAGAAAATAAAAAAATAAACAATATTTATCAGCATTTAATACCGTGCGTAGGATTGGCCCCAATAGGTGACCCTGGACTACAGTGCATCCCGAAATAATTGTACACATTCAAACTCCATGATTTTTGTAAAATAAAATAAAAGGGTATAAATACCCGTTTCCTCTATCAAAAAACTGATATAGAATACATAAAATAATTTAACAAACATTATAACTCATTTAGCGGGAGTTCTTTGGGGCATTAACGGCATTTTCACACAGGGCTGTTACGAGCAATAACAGCTCGCTGTGCTCAATTGAATGTCTTCTTTTATTTATTTTCGAGCGCTGAAAATATTCGATTTAATTCATCCAAAGAAAAAAAAAAAAAACAAGAACAAAAAGAAAGAGAAATCAAAACAACAAAAGGGACAAGTAGATGAATGACTGAAGTTTTTATGTATGTAGTTTATTAAGTGTAAAAGCGTCAAGAATAAGGTATGAGCACTTATATTTTACATTGGGGTTTTTATCTATCTTGAGTTTAACAAAGTATTGAATTTAAGGTATCGTTATTAAGAAACTTTTAATGTTCTACTACTTTCTTTTATAAAAAAAAAATAAAAATGAGTTATAATAGTAATAGAGTTAATTTCTCGTTCAATATTGTTATTTGCTTCGCCCTTGGTGTTTGAATTTCTTCCCTCTAGTGTTATTTAATCCATCTGCTTCGCCGGCACCTCTTTTGTGCCGAAACTCAAACACCGAGGGCGGAAAATAACAATATTGATCTCAAAATAAACGCCATTGTTATATTATACTTTTATGTTGTTATGAATGTTATTGTTGATGATGATACGATAATATTATTTCCCTTGAATTGTATATCTTCAAATCAGGGAATGACTTCATTCGGTTTTTGTGTCATTTTGTTTTATTTTAAATTTTCTGGCAAAGATGGATTAAAGGATTTTATGTTACAGGTGTATGATAAACCAAATATACCTGTCAAGCTTCCCCATACGTTATCATCCTTGTTGCTCATTGTCAATCGTTGTTTATGAACGTATGGTAGTCTTTCTTGTATACCATATGTCTGATAATTCCAATTACTAAACTTCTTCAGTAACGCAACATCAGTCTGGTGTCTGTTATTCGAGTTTATTGAATAAGTATTCGGGGCTTTCCATATACCACCCCAGAGACCTGTTTTTTAAAGAAAGAAAATGTATTGATGAAAACTGTATTTCTCAGTTCCAAATCCTAACCAAAGAGACCTGTAATTTAAAGAGTGTTGTTGAAATTCTTTATATGCTTATTTTTGGTTCCCCACCACTAGAAAGTTGTATCCAAAAATATATTTTAATGAAGTATGCCTTCGATTTTGAAATTATTAGGAAACTCCATGGAAAGCTGTAAATAAAAAACGTTGGCAATTGACAGAAAGCCTATTGATGTAGATTTATTTATTTATTTACATAAAGGAAAACTCTCATTCAAGATTACAAATTAGTTTACTTGCCTCCTAACGTTAAATAAAATACTATACTTAATACTTAATTATTACAAACTCGATACACTGAGACTTTTTCAAGATTTTTAAACGATGTAGACAATTGCAAATAACAACAATGCTTTTGAGCATCATTTACAAAATGAAATAAGCATGGCATGTAGTCGAATCTTTAAAATAAATCCATATAAAATACTCAAATGATAGACGTACTCAAATGTCTTTGTAAGAAGAGAGTTAAGCAATTTACTTGATCGTTTTATAAAGATTGAATAATAGCTCGCAGGCTCGAACCAGATAGGTGAAGATACAAGACTTAGATATTTTGATAACAATGCAATTATTCGTGTTAAATAGATTCAAGATAATAGATCGCGTCAACTGTAAACAAACCTCGAGTATGAGCTTCCATCTTGTATTGAAAAGAAGTATCTTTAATCAAGTAGTTTGTTTTGATAGGATCAACAAGACTCAAGATGGAGTAATCTTTAGAGAGCGAAGGATGTTCTTTGTTACGTAACAAAACATTTTGTTCTGTCCAGCTGTTCATGTGGGATGAGACTATCAGTGTCCAACCGCCGCCATCACTAGTCATGTCACAGTAGGCAGGAAACGATGGTTTAGAAGCATCAGGCTTAATGTGGTAAATGCCATCGTATAAAGGTTTCTTCTCGTCTTCTAGGATAAGCTTGATAGCTTTGCATGATCTTCCAACTAAAATTTTAAAAGAAACACTTACATTTACGGTTTTGGTAAAGTGATTATTTACAAGGAGTTGAGTTTGGAAATCATTTTTATTTTTTAATATCCCTGTTATTTAATATACACTTGTTTTTTAATATCCTTTATAACTTCTTTTGGATCCCGTTATAAATGCATTCACGTCGTCATCATAACAAATAATCTGTGAAAATAATTCTGGTGTTGATACCTTTTAGGAATTAAATACTGTATGAGCAGTTTTTGGAACCATTTTTTACTAAAATATATTGTTCGTTTAATTTTGTCACAGAAAGTCAATTTTTGGGTATATACTTTGAGGCCTAAAAGTTTGAGTAAACATAAGTTAATATAAAAAACCTGGGAGAGGGGGTAGGCGGGACTTGGCTAAATATACTACCGAAAGTAAAAATTGTTGAGAGAAGTACTTTGTTTAAAGCAAATTCCAAATTTTAAATTTTCTGTACCTGGACAAGCATGTGTATTGCAGTTTTTTGTTTCTTGAAGAGGTTCTGTACAGTCTTTACCACCATGTTTAGGTATTGGCAGATTACAATGTCGATAACGTTTTTGTATTCCGCCGCTGCCACAACCATGGGTGCATTTGTCCCACTCACTCCACTGGCTTAAACCACCGTTGATAGGCGTATACACTAAAACACGAACAATATATTCATAATGGAATATTAAAATTTGTAACGACGTTTATATTACGTGGCATGACTAACCATAAGAAATAGTTCAACGTTTCGAGAATTATTTATATCGATTAAACACACTTCTCTACCAGGCACCTCCCTCGAATAGGGACTAAAGACTTTTTATTGTTATTTGCGAGGTACATCACTGCACGGCAGATTCAAAAATTATTATTAAACAACCAGCTATTAAAAGAGTCTTCTACATATACGCACACACATAAAAAACTATCTAACCTTGTGCACAACCAGTTGATGGGTTGAATAAACCTTCACAAAGACATGTGCCATCATCTCTACATCTCTGAAATGGGATAGGAGATTGTAAACAATTTATCTTTAATATAATCTTTTAAGCGAAATTTTTTCTTTGTAAACATTCATGTTTTTGGAAATTCCAGTATACAGAGTCTGTGTAAACTACATTTTGAACAATATATCCCTTATGTAATATTTTATAATCGAGTAACCGTGTTAGTATTACTTACCCCTTTTCCATTGCATACTACGCCAGTAACTATCATACAGTCTTTATTCCCATGGTCAGTCGGTGTTTTACATTGCTGATTGAGACAATACTGAAATAAAAAAATACGAAATGATCAGTCAGTGAATTACATTATAATGGTTATAACATTTGGAAAAAAATGAATTGAATAAATTAGTTCAGAAAGTGATCTTGTTGATATAGATAATAATGAATTAAAAAATGGAAGTTTAGTTCAGGGGCGTATTTAGAAGCCCTGCAAACTAAGCAAAAAATATAAGAAGGAAATAATTGACACTAATATTGACACTAGTTAATGCGTTTTAAATTACTGTCAACAATCTTGCTGATATCATACTTATGTTCTAGATCGGATACTGTAGTCACATAAAAATCAAGATTCCGTCAATTATCACATTTGTTTGGCTATATTGAATCAAACGAAGTATCTTTATAATACTACGCCTAACTACAACTGTTGAACGAGAGCAATCGACGAAGCTACGGAGCTGCTCAAGAATGTTTTCTGGTAATTATCGATAAAAACAGATCACCATCAAACTTGAACCGACAGATTTGAGCAATGGTCAAATAAAGTCATGTTTCCATGCTTGCAGTACCTTATTATCACCACACTTTGTACCATCACCCACCATTCCAAGACCAACTTGTTCACTGGTAGTTATCGATGCACCACTAATACATAAAAGATGATAATCAAATTTCAAAAAAAAGTTAACCGTCCATATTTAGCGCGCATGACTATTTAAACAATCAAAACTTATGTTTTAGTTTATGTAGTAAGTCAGTCAATGATGGTTTTCAAGAATATAATTCGATTAGTAATTTTAAATATCATCAGCTCAAAATATAAAAGTATCCAGGAAACAATCTTATCACAAAACACTTTATACTAAAATTGAGAGGGATGCACATTTAATGACATCGAATGCCCTGGTAATATAGTCAGCAATAAAACCATTTTAAAATGCAAAAGACGCAACATATCAGGGACACACAATATACAATGAGCGTTAATGACTTAAAGAGATCATTTTTATGTCATTTGTTATATTTTTAATTATAATTTAATTATTCTATTTTTTATTAATTTTTTTCAAATTCTAAGGAAAAATCAAATTATTATTTTTTAAACTTTGTAAATTTGTAATTTTTGAACATTCATTTTAACATGACCTGATGATGCTTTAACATAGCTTGAGGTGAAAATTTGTCAAAAATAAAAAAAATTAAAAGTCTTTAAACCCAAGCAAAAATTTTACTAAAACTTTAATTGGAAAGGAGTTCATACAAAGACCTTAATTCAGCGTTAATACAGCCAACAAAATGTTGACGTACCTGCAGGTTTTGGTGTTGACATCAAACTTTGCGTACGACGTGCCATAGTTGTAGTGATAAGGCTTATTGTCAGGTGAGCGACATTGTAATTGTCCACAAAATACATTTCTAGAAGCAAAAAAATGCATAATTTTAAATTTTAAAACCGAGTGAATTGTAAATAGGAGCTTTCTACATTTTGAACTTACGTGTATATATAAAATATTTTCCAAATTAATATATTTAATAACGTATTGAAGAAACACGTTATATCAACATTTAGCATAAAACGTTGAAACCCGAATTTTACAAAGAATTCTGTAGATTATTTTTTCACTCTCATCCTAACGTATTTTGCAATAACCAAAATTTAAAATTAGTTACTTTACACCGTCAAAAAGAAATAAACAACCTGTGAAAATTACATTGCCAAAGAAGTCCATATATGCCACTATGAATTCAATGTTTTAAACGATAACCAATTTAGACGTGCTATTAACGCATGCATTGATGTATTTTCTCAATTTAGTATTCATTTTGACATAAACACTTACTCAGTAGCACAAAAAGTATTGGTTTGTATCATCCAAATTTAGACGTGTTATCAACAACTGCATTGATGTATCCGTTCAATTTGGTGATCATTTTACAATAAACACTTACTGAGTAGCACACGACGTGTTTGCTGTTGCACTGCATGTACCAAAACCTGTTGCTTCAACGTTTAATTTATTCCAACATTCATCATCAGCTTTTCGAGCATCTAAAAAAATTCACATCATGAATGGCTAGGACCTATCAGCATAATAAATATAATTTTGTTATATTATTTTTATTCTTTCCTTTATTTCTTTTGGCGAGAATAAAACGCAAAAACCGCAAATAATATCTGAGAAATTATTCTTGTCCTTTCAACTCAGTTTTATCATCCACGTAATACACTAAATTATTTTATCCACAGCATCTCCATTTAATATTCTTCTTTTGGAACTGTTTTGCGGTTCTGCTGCATTGTAATTTTTGGCGGAAAAATACCCTATATCTTACCAATCAACCCAACCAAATTACCAACTGAAATATCAACTATCCACACAATATTAAGTTATCCATCATGCAATGCAAATGCAACTAATACTTTATCTTATTATGTCCATTAAATATCAGCATATCCAACTTAATTTTACTATCTGTATCTCACGCGCTCATTATAGTCATAATCAAATGACAGAGGAAAATACTCAAATCTGATTGGTTTAGAAGGGTGTGATTAATCTTTAATCGCACCCTA
>JAUKWF010000061.1:7850-18185 GCA_032356525.1 Eutonina indicans
TGACTGCGATTACAATCAATTTTTGTACCGGTCAAAACCATCAGATCGAATTGATCGTTGACCGATTATCAACCAGAAGTCCACACATTGCACAAACCTCAAAAAATTTCTAATTTAGTATCATTAGTTACTCTGATAAAGTCTCCTACCAATAAATACTGCATGGAATTTCGAACTTCATGGAATTCACTACTACGTACGATTTGTTGATGAGTAAAAGGTGATATGCCAGG
Source organism: Eutonina indicans (assembly GCA_032356525.1). Classification (NCBI taxonomy): domain Eukaryota; kingdom Metazoa; phylum Cnidaria; class Hydrozoa; order Leptothecata; family Eirenidae; genus Eutonina; species Eutonina indicans. Next base: position 8,084 of record JAUKWF010000061.1, read on the forward strand.
AGGCTGGGATGACATACTTGACTGGCTCTACCTACTTTCTCACACACGTTTCACAAACTTTAAAATAAAATGTTTTTATTTGTTTTTAATTCCAGTTTCTAATCATGGTATAGTCATAGCTTTATCTACCGGTATAACCTAACATTCTTTTTGACGATGCTATATTGAGTGTATGAGACATCCGTTTCTGAATGTTACACAAACGTTGATTGAACGTCTATTTGACAAGCGGGGCTATGAGGATGATCTTACTGTCTCACGCACTCGAACTCTCTCAATATTTAAAAAAGAATAACGTTTTTGAAAAAGGATAAAAAGAGAGGAAAGATAGGCAATTAAAGGAAACCCGCACGTGTAAGAAATGGAGAGAGAGAGAGAAGAGAAAGACAAGCTCGCGAGAAATCCGTAATTCTATTCGAGCCTGTATAAGTGGTGACATAATGAGGATCGTGACGTCACACAAGGAAAACTTTCCCGGCGATTGTGACATCAACATAAATGCTGCTTCAAGAATCGCCAATCGTCTATTCAATTTGTTTTTTTTGTACTTTTGACAAAATAGATACAAATTCTATTACCTACGGCATATATATAAATATATAGAGAGAGTTTTTTGTTGTTTTATAGAAATTCTCTTCTTTAGTTATTTGAAGGCGACGTCAAATTTCCGTGTTGATTTTCTGTTTTAAAAGCATCGTTATTGTCAGAAAGTGGCTACGACTTCAAAAAGGTATGAAAATCGAAAAGAAAATATGAAGATAATAGATCTGGTATTATGGATAAGATATTGGACTTGTACGTAAGAAAATAATTTGTAGAATATTAGTTGTGCGGCTGCGTTAAAATTTGTTTTTCTGTTCATTTTCCGTGCGTGTTTTTGTTTAAGTGGGAGTCATACACCATAGTTGTATATCATCATTATCTGTTATGTCAAAATTACTTTTTAACGTATTTTGTGAGCCAAGAATTATTGACGAAAGATATAATTTATGGTCAGCTTTATTGTTTGCAAACGATTTTTCAACATTCGAAAATGATGCATTTATCATGTAATTGGTTCTTATAATGGCAATAAACAACTTGTTGCTACAGTAAGAGACGTTTTCAGGGGTGTTTATCTTGACAGTGAATTGAAGCATATTGCTTGTTAGCACAACTCGCAGCTCAAACGCGTGGCACCGTTTCAATGCTGAAACAACATTTAATAAATTGTTGATGCTAATAGTATCATTTAAATGAAATAGATATTAAAAATCAACTACTGCTACTGAACTTCCTATTCCTTATATTACCATTTCTAAAAGTATCCAAATTTTAATTTAAGAAAAATAAAAAAACATTTATTAACATTGACCAAAAAAGTCGTATATAAGTATTAAATGATCATGCATATAGAGATGCTTGAATTCAATCAGTAGAAAATCATCAAGAAAAATAGCTCAGTAGGTCACTTTTCAGTTATCAAGTAGCTATATATCTATATGTATAATTTCTCTATTTCCATTATTAATTATTACTATTACATATTATTGAAATAACCTTTTTAGAATTGCTATTATTATATACTGTTATACATTGAAGCATGTATATCTCTTTTTTTTTCTTTCGTCCGTGCATATAACCTTTATTCGAACATAAGGAAATATGTCAAACTATTGAGCAGAGAATTAGAATATTCCTCTAATGTTATACGTTACTCCCTTTCCCTCACGTTGTTGTAACTGTATATAGAAAAAAAAAAATTCTCATTATTCCATTGGTTAATTAGTGAGGTTTTCTACTGGTCATTAGCATATATATTGACAGTTAGAAATTTGAGATTTGTTTTCTTTATATATGAACCAGTGAGTGTAACTGACGAGTCCTTCACAGGACGAAACTGGTCTTGCTACAAATGGTGCTTCCACAAAACCCCGAGTGTAGTCAAAAAAATATGTATTCCATATATATTTTAACACGTGGTAGATAGCATATACGAATTGAATATGCATTGGTTGTTTGAATTCTGGTCAAAAGAATTAAGGTATAATGCATGGTGATAGCTTAGAGTAACCAATCACAGACCGTTATCTCCATAGCCATAGTTAAATGTATAATGAACTGGGGTTCTGAACCAAAAAGACGTTTCTCGCAATAAAAATAAACTTTTTCAAAAAAAGGTATTTTTAGATTTTTGCGTTGTTTTCATTGAAAACGAACCCAGACTAAAAGTGACAGAGCTGTTGAGCTATATAAACCTTAAGAAAAACAATTCGTTCAATTTCTCGTTGTGTAGACTTGTTTATTGGTGGGTTTTAGGAGGGAAAGTGTGTTGTTTTGATGTGAGAAAGCTCCTCCTACCTATATGCGTATATATCCAAAAGAGAAAACAGAACTTCAAATTCTTTCACTTTTTTGTGATCTCACTCACTGAATTGACAGTTCACTCTCTCTCTCTCTCTCTAATAACAATAAGGTAAAATGATATTTATTTTTGTGTGTGGAAGGATAGAACTGACTGACGAAATGTTCGCTTTCTGTATGACCTCTCCCTCTATCCGTGCCTTAGATACCTAAGTGTGTTATGAATATAAGTTAAATCAAATTATGAATAAGATAGATGCAAATAAGCTATTCTAGAATTTGTACATTTTGTTTTTTTTATTTTTGTAATGTCTTCCTTATTTGACGACTGACGTAGCTAAGCTTCCCAGTTTGAACATGTCCGTCATTGTAACGTCATAAAGGCGTACACAAACGTCGTTCGTTGATTTGACGTTGGAATGACGTTGAAATGACGGCATTTGCTTGCTGGCTTACAACGGTACAACAGGCTTCCAACACAATAACTAAGAAATTAAGTATGAACAAAAACAGGTTAAAAACCCAAAGAATTATCAAACAAAGCGAGGCTAAAACACACACAGAATTACAACAATATTCACCTAGTATTTTAGTTTTAATACATGGTAAACGAACGAACGGGGAAGGCTGTAAAGAAACAAGGCTTAAGAAAAATCATTTCCTCTTACTATTTCTCTCGACTTAACAATGTCATTATTATTCTCTTCAAAAATTGTCGGGTTTGTAAAGAATTTTACGGTTGAAACGCTGTCGTCTAGGCAACAATTTATCCACATGTCATCTCCTCTTGAAGACAAGCACGGCGGACGATTAAAGAATACCTTTTGTATCGTTTCATTGTGACGTCACTCACATAATATAATGTTCGTTAAATAAGCAAGCAGTCAATAAAAATAACTTAGTTACTGGAGCCTTTGCAATGAGAACACAACAGTGACATAGCTTTATGACCGGCAGTTAATTATACTGTTCTACTATAACAATGAACGACAGGGACATTATCATTCCTCGCTCAACTCGCACGGATTGCGGACGCTAACGAGAGAAACGGAGTGAGGCAACATAAATCTCGGGAATGTTCTCGCGTTCTGTTATTTTCATTGAATACAATACTCGGACAAAAACAAGTTGAACAACATTTATGAAATTGTAGGAAGGCCTAGCGTTTATTATTGAAATGGCTACTTTACTTTATTAACGTTGATTTTTTGTATTATAATTTTTTTACTTTTTCTTGTTTTTAGAAGAAAAAAATATACTTAGCTTTAAAAAAAAAGCATCGCAAGAAATTTACTTGAAACTGGAATCTGAAGAAACGCGTCACGCTAGGATAAACGATTTAGCTGTCTCGATGAGAACGATAACAACGATTTAAAGCGATTTTATATTTTACACAGATTTTGATATTGATATATATATAGAGACAAACCAACTGCATCACGATGAAGAATTTATTACACAGTATACTTTTAATAACAGTCATATACTTTTCACACGGACTACCTATTAGCCAGCAAGACGATGATTACGGCGATGATGATTTTTCGGGCGATGACTTAGACGATATCCGAATGTACGATGACCCAACCCAGGGACTAAGAAGGCTGGGACACAAGAAACCGAAAGCAGAAGATCTATGGAAAGTTAATTTAAACAGAACTGATAAAGATGGTAAGAAAATATGATTTATATAGGATTTTTTATTTTACGAGATATTTCACAAAGGAGGAAAATAATCATGTACATCAAAGTCTGATTACTAGATTGACGCCACGCTCTGGTGGATATTGATTCTCAACCGTTTAAACCAATCATGTCTCATCCGATGAAAAAAAACATAAACACGCGCTTTATAGAAAACTTGTGTAGAGGAAACTAACTTAATTTGACAATCAACCAAAAAAATGTCATTTGCTTAGCAAAACTACAGTGTTGTGACGTCAACATGGCAAAATGTGTTTTTAATAACTTAATGATTTGGTTAAATGGTATTATTTGAGGTAATTTCAAAATTGCCGTCTTGTACAAAACAAGAGCAAGTTAATGAATGTGTCGGTTGATTAATTTTTTCTCAATTTGTTTTTTATTTACAGTAAAAGATGATTACTTCTTTGAATCTGATATTCGACTGGATATCATTCAAAAACTACAAGTGAAAACCAACCAAATCTTTGAAGAGAAATCAGAACGCTCACGGACGAAGCGGGCCGCACGGGCGAAAGAGCAAGGACAATACTTGTGGAAACACAACACCGTATACTACAAAATCGACAAGGGATTCAGTAAGTATTCACACTCATTCAACAATTATACGTCCGTCATTAAAACGTCCAAACAACGTCGTAACGGCGTCACATGGACGTCAGACGACGGTCAATCTCAAAACTGGGTTTTCGTTAAGGATTCTGCTAAAGCCATTATCCACTCGATCGAGATCGCATTTTTTTAGAGAGTAAGAGAAAAAGGTGGTATATAATATAAAAAAGTGTATCTTGCTTGTCGAAATCTATCCATTCTGATGGCATGTCATCTGTCGTTACACTGACACTTGATTGACAAGGGAGAAAAAAGTTTTCTTGTAGGTGTACCATGTTTATATGAACAAAAACAAAAAAGAGGGGGTCGTGACGTTTTTGTATATCTTACTCAACGAAAAAGTGTTTTTGGTGGAAAAATGACAAAGTATTGAGGTGCCAATTCAACAAAAATCCGACTCTCTTACAGTGTCATGTTGGGTGAAATTGCCCACACTGGGCATACTACGTCTCTGAAAGGCCTTCTCCGATTTCAATACTAATCCATCAAAACGAAAAGAGAACTTTTTTCTTTTCAATGCATATATCATTACTTCGATTTATTCGTTTTATTCATATGTACAAGTTGATAGATTTTGAATTGAGTAAGAAAATGACAGGTTACTATATAGGCTAAGCATGTGTCAATCAAAATGTGTCACCACCTTTTCCCTCTTTTCTCTCACTTGCACACACAACAGAACCTAGCTCTGTCTTTTATATTCAACTTTTCTGAACTAGTTTTATGACAGAAAAAAAAGCGGCCCCTCTGAAAATTAGAAATAATTTTTTTGTCAAGAAAGCTTATTTACCTAGTTTTCTTTCCGTTTTCTACAGGCCGCGACACCAGAATTGAAATCAAACGCGGTATCAAACATTGGAAGAGGAATCTGAAAGGCTGCTTGAGATTTGTTCGAGTTGAAAGGCTAACTGACGCCGAGCAAAGTGAAATTAGACGTACAAAATTTGGAGGTGGCCCAATTGAACATATTCTCTTCACAAAGACCTCTAGCGGGTAAGTTTCTTTTTGCCCAATTTTTAAAAGCATTAATCCACTTCTTTAAAAATGAAGAATTGCCGCAATATTACTTAATAAAAAATAGACAAAGTTGGACGAATGAGAGTCTTCTCTTTGTTAATCTTTGCTTCCCTGAGTTATTTTGGTCAGCCTATTATCCCTTAAGAGAGCCTAATAGAGAGAAAGAGAAAGAGGGAGATAGAGTATAATAGAAGCTTTTTAAACAAAAATAACGTTAAAAATATCCGTTTTTGTGCAAAGACAATACATGGTAAAGTTACGTCAAATCGCCTATGCTTCACGAGCTTTCCTCTGCGTATAGTTCTAACGGACGGAGCTATAGAAAAGCCAGGATTTCGTTTTATTCATACCATGTTAACACAGTTAACGCACGTAATTAAACTTTAATTACCAATGCAGTGCTAGTACAATAAGTAAATTAAAAAAGCTCAAGACCTACTTCCGTGTCTTTTTACTTTCTTGCATTTTTCGAGAATAATAAAAAAAAAGATGATAATAAAAATATAATAATATAATAATGAAATAAAATAATAATGAAAAAAAAATTAGAGAGCATTATTATTATCACAATAAAAAAGCGAAACAAAAGAGTAGAAAATGCCACTATGCTATAGGCATCGAAAAATAAAAAAATAATAAAAGGAATGCATTTGTACAGGTCATTAAGAAAACACAAAAGAGTTTTACAACCTTTTTGTGACAGAGATAATGGAAATTAAGTATAGACGCTTTTATACGTTTACTGCCATTTTCTTTTGTTCTGTTTTTGTATGCCATTGACAAGAGTCGCAGCTAGGGGTGTCAATAAAGAAATGTAAATTAAATCAAGCAGTAACCATATCCTTCCTTAGCTGTTTTATGTTTTTTTCTTTCTTCTTTTCTAATAAAACCATTGTCCAAAACCTGTTATTTTTTCTCGAAGCAGAGCACTAACGATTTTGCGCAAAACAATACAATTCGTGAAATGCTTCATCAATCAGTTCCCTTATACACTACATTACTCTCACTCACTCTAAAACTCATAAAGCCGTATAACAATTCTTCATTCACGCAAAAAAAAGCACGCATTTCCTCGAAATATTCTACTTCGATTTAACAGGAAGTGCAGATTTATTAGCACTTGTAATTCGCTCGTTAACACATCCCAGTTACCCCATTACAGGCGTTCATCTAATACGTTCAAACGACATTCATGCAACATCCACAACGTTGCAAGAACGCTAAAACGATGTTGTGTGCTGACTGTGCAAAACAAAAAAAAGACCGCCAAAATGAATCAGATTAGTAACCAACCCACTCGTTCATTTCTCTATTTATAGGTGTTGGTCGCAAGTCGGGCGAACAGATACGCGGTTGGACGACAAACGACGCACATATGTACCCGGACAACAGTTAATCAGCATTGGCAATGGTTGCGGAGAGAAGGGAACCATCATTCACGAAATTGGTCACGCTGTTGGATTCTGGCACGAACAATCGCGACGCGATCGCGACGAATACGTGAAAATCATCAAAAACAACATCTTGCCAGGACAAGAGCTACAATTTAGTAAGTATCCTCTCTTTAACTCTCTTCCTCGTTCCCAAAATATCCCTAACCTATCCCTGGATTCCTGGAGGTAACTCAGAAAAGTGAATGAGTAATGGAACTCTCCACTTCGAGTCAGGCCACAAACGTCATCACAACATTCAAACAAGGTTGCAAAACGGCCGCTATAATGACGCGTTGGTTGACTATTTTTTTTGCTTCTACTTCTTGTGTGTTAATGCGATTGGAGGTAATCGTTGGCTTGTGTGACGAGATAAGTAGCTCAACAATCCATTACGGTAACAGATTACACCATTATTGTTTCAAATATAAAAACTGGTTACAATATACACAATCCCTTCGTTAATACAATTACTAAGTGCTACTATCATTTTTAATCGGAATGATGAAATTATGTTTTTTTTTATCTTAGTATGTGTGAGACCATAGACTTATTATTTTTTCTTTTTCTTTATTGTAGACCGTATTAAACAGGGTCAAGTCGACAGCATGGGATACGCCTATGATTTCTGGTCCATCATGCACTACGGTAGATTCTTTTTCTCAAGCAACGACAGACAAACCATCAAAGTCATCAAAAAGTACCGTTCCTTAAAAACCACATTGGGACAACGAGAAAATTTGTCCTACCTAGACATCGCCCAAGTTCGTGCCATGTACAAATGTAACGCCATACCGAGTGTGCAGAGTAAACAATCGTGCGCAAAACGCTCAACTAAAGGTAGAGACTACAGAGGCAATTTAGACTATACACGATCGGGTGTGATGTGCCAACCCTGGAACAAAAACTATCCACACAAACACAGCTACGATCTAACTATAGAAGCTGATGACTTAAAATACAATTATTGCCGTAACCCGGGCGGTGAAAAGAAACGCCCGTGGTGTTTCACCACACTAGCTGACAAAGACAATAATCCGAAATGGGAGTACTGTGATATTAAACTTTGCGACGGAGACAGCTAAGAAAGAGATTGGACCAACAATCAAATCAATTAGTTTGCCCCCTCAACACGGAGAAGAGAAAACGGGGAAGAGTTCGCACAACACAAGAAAAAAGCAAAGAAGACATACATCCATAAAGCAAATCCAGTGAGCTGAGACCCGTAGTTTAAAAAGGAAAAGACACCAACAAAAAGGCCACCCAGGCTACTCGGCTCACGGATGATAAGATGCTGTTGAAATTGAAAACAAAATTTCACACAAAATCCAGCAGAAGCAGGAATAACAAGAAAGCACAGTTAAAACTACTACCCTACCCTTAAAAACACAAGGGGTTTGGGGAAGAGAGGGAGAGAAAATAAGTCGTACCAGAGATGCATTATACATATTAAAAAGATGTTTATAATTTATTGAGAAGTGAATTTTTTATTTTATTATTCTAAAAGTTGCAGAATACTGTATAATATGATCCTTTAATAAGTTATTTAAATTATTATTCTAAATGCCAAGTCGACACGTGATGTCTTTTTAACGTCTTCAAAACCTCGTATATGTACGTTTAAAAAATGTCGAAAAGAAGTCTTGTGTCGACTGGAGTGAAATTAATTATGAACAAAGATAATTAATTAAACTGAGATTCCAGAGAGAGAAAAATATTCTATACATTAATTACCATGATATTATTTTTGCTTTTTTGGTTTTTACTATACGAAGAAAAAATAAAGTAAAGTAAATAAATAAATACGAATATGATGAATAGTTTTCTTCTTTTCATCTATATAATTTCCTAAGGAAGGCAAAATAAATAATAATTTAACAGAAAAGAAAAGAAATTTTATAAAATCTTAATATATTATTATTATTATTACTATTGCGATGTAAATAGTTTCTTTAAAAAAGAGCCCCAAAACACATTAACTTTAACTATACAAGAAATTTGGGACCTTTAGAGAAAAAGAGTATATTATATATTTTTTCTGTTTAATTTACTATATTTGTTATATAATTTTTGTTTTCTTTGAGAGCAGTGTACTAAGGGTACTAAAGTCAAAGAATCTTAATGAGGGTGGGTAGGGTGGGAGGGCGGGATCGTCATTTACACTAACATTCCCGTATAAATAGTTTATATACCATTTATATTAATATTATTTCTATTGTCCCAGCCAGAACAAAACGGCTTTTGAACGTCTTAAACATGTCGTTGAAAAGACGCTTTGTGCCGGCTGGGATTATTATTTATTGAAAGATTAAATACCTTAAGTTTTATATAAACCCAATTTTTAATAGTTCTAGATTTGTAAAAAATATCCAAATATGTGAAAAAGTATAAAGAAAGTGAAAGTTACAATAAGAGAAAAAAATATTACAAAAAAATTCATTGATTACTATTATTTTTACATTCCTGTTTAAGTTTCTGACGTTCGCAATACGAGTAAAAAAAAGTTTTCGACAAGAAATTTGTAATTGACAAAGTTATGGCGAGCTTTAAACCAAAATTGAAGAGCACACTTTATCCATTGGACAAAATATCTTTTTAATTTTTCTCACAGTGAGTCATAATTCAGAGTCAAATAGATTATTATTTGATAATACAAAATAATGAAACTGATAGATATGTATTCAATTATAATCAAGAATTATGCAAACAAAAACGTTACTCAGAGTCTATCATGTTAAAATTATGCAGTTTAATCGAGAGAAATATGGAACAATTAAAAATATGACTTGACGATGTGAGTATTAGAATTACGACATTATATGAATTGCTTGTGGTTAAAATCCTTTTGGATTTCGATTTTCCCTGAGCGATGAGTATTAAACAGAAAAGAAAAGAAAAGAAAATAAACTAAACAGTGCATTGATATCTTTTATCCTAACCCGTAGTCGACGAGGAAAAGGACCAGTGTTGGTATTATTCATTATTCTAAGTTATTT
>JAUKWF010000062.1:0-18155 GCA_032356525.1 Eutonina indicans
ATTTTCTATAAGGGTGTAAGTTTGTAGATCTTTGATACAACTTATCATTATGTTTTACAATTTATTCTGTTCATTTGTACAGAGAGGAAAATAAATGAATTTCAGGTCAATAGGCCTCTATCTTGTTTCATATTAAGACCAGACTCTCTTACGTTGTTTCATTTTGGGACCAGTTTCAGACGTCTTTAAAACGACTTCTGTTTACTGGCTAGATTGATTTCCCATTTTTCTAGATAGAGATTTAAGTTAATTACATAATTCATCTAAATAATAGCTAAATATAAGGGGATCAAGGATATTCGCAGCTCAGAACGCTCATAAATAGAAATAGTTTCATTTGTACATTAATGCCGAAAACTTCTTAGGTTTGTGATTATTATTTTATCGCTTGATTTCCATGACTTGCTGATTTTGCAAGCACTCAATTTTCATAGCTAGACCCTTAGTCTGAATAGTTCACGCATTTAATTGTCTCTCACCACTTTATATCTTTTAATAAAGGATTGACGGATTAAGTAAAGCTATCTTATTAACCTAAAGACTTTATTTATTTTATAAGGAATAGCTGGATTATGTATTTCGAAATTCATAGTTTTTAACAAACATTAAGTTCCTTAACTCTAATTATTTTGTGTTGTTGTAATAATTATGTTGTTATGGGCAAATAATCTTAATTTTCAAAAGCAGCTTTTATCAGAGAATGAAATGCTTTGGACGTTTGCCAACATTAAAAGTCTGTTTTTCGTAATTATAATTATTAAAACAGCCTATATCTGATAATAAGATGTAGGTGTAACAATAGAAATTTTAAGTACATCATGAAACTATTGTATTGAACCATTTCTTTACTAACAGTAAGGAAAAATAAATGGGATTCCCGCCTAATTCCAAACTTTGGTACACAGCGAAGTATGGTGTATCCAAACTATAAAGGAAAAAAGCCCTAAGAACAACCATTTCTTTTACTTGTAGTACAGGGAAAAAAACAGCCCTAAAAACAACCCGAATATGCAATAGATCTATGTTATAGCCTTCAATAAAATCACGTAGTAAATGATCATGCTTGATTAGTATAGCATCCTTATTGGCTTTATGGTATTTGGGAAAGCATCATGATAAGTATTGTATACTCGTAGTTGACAGTACAGTGAATTTTTTATTTTGAACTTTTTTCTTTATTTTAAGTGGTCGGGTAAGTTCTTTCATTGCTTTGGTTTTCTAACGGATATGTTTCCTACGTTTAAGATGATACAAATTAATTAATAGGGTAATTATGGTTTTACATGTCTGCCGAAAAGTTCGTGCGGAAAATTTGCCTTGATTAATTAATTTGTTTACTTGATTATGTTTAATTATTTGGTTACATCGTTATTGTCTGAAGATATTGCTTTTATATGTAGTATTTCAATGGCACGGTAAAGTCTAAAAAAGGCTCAAAAAATTCGTTCTACTTTTTGTAAAAGTTTGAAGGTGTAAATCTCCTCACAAAACAGTCATGTTTGGGACCATTTAAAAACTTTTTTGAGCATGCCAGTAATTTAAATTAAGTTCTTAAAAATAGTTTTGCTTCAAAGAATGCAAGTTTAAGAGACTTGAATTGGGATTTTCCAGAAGAAGTCCGTACACCCCTATGGAATTCCACTTCAATATTACCACTACCCCTCTGGAATTATGCTTCAACTTTATTCCTACCCTGTGGAATTCCACAACGTAATTTACCCTCAACCCTATGGAATTCCGCTGTCTTATTATCTTACCCTATAGAATTCCGTGTGAAGTTATGCGCTACCCCTGTGGAATTTCGCTTCGTTTATACCACTACCCCTGTGGAATTCCGATTCAATATTTTTCCTACCCTTCGGAATTCCACAACTTATTTTACCCTCAACCCTATAGAATTCGGCCGTCTTTTTACCTTACCGAATGGAATTCCGCTTCAATTTCATCCGTACCTCTTCTTTAATCCCTACCCCTGTGGAATTCCAATTTCTTACATTTTTACCCATTTTTATGCTACTGTTTTATTTCCAACATGAAATTGTGCGTTTTTACGCACATCAACAACTTTTTACGCACATAAATAACCTTTTACGCACATAAACAACCTTTTTACGCACATTAACAAACTTTTACGCACATAAATAACCTTTTACGCACATAAACAACTTTTTACGCATACCAATAACTTTTTAACGCACATCAACAACCTTTTAACGCACATTAACAAACTTTTACGCACATAAACAACCTTTTTACGCGCAGCAACAACATTTTATGCATACATCGACAACGTTTTTACGCACAACAACAACCTTTTTACGCACATTAACAAACTTTTACGCATACCAACAACCTTTTTACGCACATCAACAACATTTTACGCATACATTGACAACGTTTTTACGCACAGCAACAACCTTTTTACGCACATCAACAACATTTTACGCATACATCGACAACGTTTTTACGCACAGCAACAACCTTTTTACGCACATTAACAAACTTTTACACATAACAACAACCTTTTTACGCACATCAACAACATTTTACGCTCATCAACAAGCTTTTAAGCATACCAACAACCTTTTTACGCACATCAACAACATTTTACGCATACCAACTAACCTTTTTACGCATAGTAACAACGCACATCAGCAACATTTTACGCTCATCAACAACCTTTTACACTCATTAACAACCTTTTACGCATACCAACTAACCTTTTTACGCATAGCAACAACGCACATCAGCAACCTTTTACGCTCATCAACAACCTTTTTACGCACAGCAAAAACATTATCAACATATCAACATATCAACATCAGCAAAAACAACCTTTATGCATACATCAACAACTATTTACGCACATCAACAACTTTTTACGCACAGCAGCCTTTTACGCAAATCAACAAATTTTTACGCACAGCAACCTTTTATGCATATCAACAACCTTTTTACGCACATCAGGAACTTTTTACGCATATCAGCAACCTTTCACGCACATCAACAACTTTTTTACGCACATCAACAACCTTTTTACGCACATCAACAACCTTTTTACGCATATCAACAACATTTTATGCACATCAACAGCCTTTATGCATACATCAACAACTTTTTACGCTCATTAACAACTTTTTTCGCACAGCAACCTTTTACGCATACCAATAACGTTTTAACGCACATCAACAACATTTTACACTCATCAACAACCTTTTACGCATACCAGTTGACTTTTTTACGCATAGCAAAAACGCACATCAGCAACCTTTTAAGCTCATCAACAACCTTTTATGCACATCGAGAACCTTTTACGCATACCAACAACCTTTTAACGCACAGCAACAACATTTTATGCACATCAACAACCTTTATGCATACATCAACAATTTTTTATGCTCATTAACAACTTTTTACGCATGCCAACAATCTTTTTACACACATCAACAACCTTTTACGCATACCAACAACCTTTTTACGCATACCAACAATGCTATGGAAATCCGAGTATGTTTTTTAGTATACCCTATGGAATTCCGATATCCTCAACATGGAGGGGGGGAGACAGACTTTATCTGGAAAAGCCCATTGACACAAATCAACATGCTAGTTGAAGTTTAAAGTTAATTGAGGCATGATTTTATGTTCAAGAATTACCGTTATGATAATATGTTGATTTAAATAATTTTTTTTTTTGATGATTAAAACCAAACTCAGTTCATTACAAAACAGCTTCCAATGAATTTAAATGATCAAACATTAAATATGAATAGATGCGCGGGGGAATTTGATATATTTTAAACTTTTAAGGTGGGCGATTAAAAAAATATGTGGCTTCCTGAGCAATTTTATTGGTTTTTCCGGAGGCAATATTAATGTTATTCTTTTAGATAATTAGTCTGGGTTTGAAACAATAAAACAGTAGAACAAAACACCCGGTAGAGTTTCATGACGTGATTTAGTAATCATCAAATTAGAAAGCCTATTATTAGCTAGACAGAAAATGATCAAACTTTAAATATGAAATGACGCGCGGGGTGCATTTAATAATCTTTTAGACTTTCAAGGTTGGTGATTAGACTAAATGCCTTCTATATAAACCCATTTCTTTATAATATATAATTGCTTTGGAGGAATCTACAAATTAATGATTACTACTCATTAGCTCAATTAAAAAATCATCAGACTGTGCCATTATGAACATAATAAACACGCTGTATTGAGATCTAGCTTTAACGTGGCTTCCTCTGCAAGTTTTCCTCGCATGACTGCGCAATTTTAATGATTTTATGATTTATAATTTGTATATATATTAATGTTTTTCTTTTAGATAATTAGTCTGGAAACGAAAAGTCAATAGAACAAAACAACCGGTAGAGTTTGATTATGTGATTTTAAATTTATCAAATTAGGAAGCCTTTTATTAGCCGGACAGAAAAGTTCACGAATAAGCTTTTTATAATGGCTATTCACATATTGAAACAAATGTAAAAGATTATTTTCCAAACTCTTTCAATTGCTTTTTTGAAAATAGTCACCTCTAAAAATTAAATTTTTGATTAAGTCAGCGAAAAATGTCCATACATTTTGATTTTTGTTGCACAAGTTTGATTATTGGTATAACACGTATGTGTTACGAGGTAATTAACGCCGTTAATAATAATGATATATTCACAAAGCCTATTAATATGAACTGAGACGAATTGTGATTCATGCAACCATTTGACAATTTATGTATTTTTATGATGGTATTAAAACTAGCAATTCGGCTATGAATTTTTAACTTTGGAGACAACAGTTATACTGTATGTCCGGATAAAAAGTAGCCCCAAGTTTTAACCATCTATAGCTTTTGAAGTAGTAGTTTATATCATTAAATAGTTGTTTTCTTGGCTATTCAAAAATATAAGATATGTTATCCGAAAATGAATAAGATCAGAAATATTTAGGTTTTCTTTTTCTGATACTGATATTAACTTCATAATGATCAATTAACACAATTTTTAACGATGATGTTTTCTTTTGTTTCAAAGTGTGAATGCATTGTTTTCGCTAACTGCTGAGAATAAATCATAAAAAATGTTTCCTTGTAAAACTTGATACAATTTTATTAAGAACACACCAATTTAATGGTTGCGATTACAACAAGAAAGTGTTACCGTGTAAATTCAGCTTTATACTAAAAATAGTAAAATAAATTATTTTTGGTGCAAAAACCATTTTTTCTTTTTTTTCTTTGAATAAAAATGTTCTTTTCTTTTGAAGAAACAATTTTTTTTTTTGTTTTGCTAGATTAAAAGTACTTTAATAAATGTTAATCTAGTGTTTTAGTTTTCATAGTGTTAAATTATTTAATGACATGGTAATGTTTTAATGCATTTTTCAATAGAATCCATTAAAAAATTACCATGTCATTAAAACAGCTAACATTTGTTATGATTTGTTCTCAGCAGTTAGCGACGTTTTTATTCGTAAAATCCGTTTGCAACATCGCCGTTCAACGTTGCCGCAACGTTGTTACAACATCACTGGGAAAGCAACGCATTTTTATTTTGAGAGAAATAAAGCTTTGTACATAATAAAAAACTTTTGTAGCTGCACAAAAAACAGTTACATAAGAAATACTTCTTTATGACCTATTTTTCAAGAGATTGCTTAATACTGACGTAGAGCGAATTAAAGTGTGGAGGACATCGGTTTTTTTACATACAATTACACACACGCGGTTGCTTATTTCTGGCTGACTTTTGAACCGATGTCCTCTACACGGTGACTGTTTATGGTCGAAAATACGGTGTTCGAAGCAAAACTCACCACAAACAATCCAGATGACAAATCTTTCATCTAAATTGGATCCGCTGAAACCACTTTCAAAAAAAGATTCGCCAACCATATAAAAAGTCCTTTGACGCTGATCATTACGAAAACGAAACAGAACTTTCAAAAGATGTCGAACCAAAGGTCACTTGGAGAACGATCCGCAAATACAAGCCCTTTAAGAGGAATATCCCATAAGGTGCAACCATTGTTTGAGCGAGAAACTATAAATTGTACTCCAGAAAAGCAACATCGATGTCGATATCGTCAACTCAAGATCTGAGGTCGTGTCAAAATGGCGTCACGTAAGACAGGAAAGACTGACGTCGCAGAATACGTTGCATTGTAAAGGACTGTATATATTTGTAAAAATAACCGTAACTTATCATTTTCAACTGAAGATTGCGTAAAGCATGAAACTATTAGCATTGAAAAAATAATGTCTCGTTTGCTTCCAAAGGAGTTTTACTGATACATACATACTTAGTAAATCAGTAAAAACTGTTTTCATCCAGCCAGATTTTGCCACACACCAAACTTAAAAACATTGATATCTTACCACTGATCTGCATCTGCTATTACATATCATTGACAGGAGAAATATGAATTTAATTTTTACATTTTTATTTAGTTTTACACATTACACAAAACCATGGCTGGGAGAAACTAAAACTATCCATCAAAACATTTAAACTCGTAAATGTTTATGAATTTTTAATTTTTTTGTATTCTATTAAGTTTCAGATAACAATTCAAATATTATTAGATGGCCATAAAAATTGCACAATATAAATAAATATTTTAAGAAAGTTGTTTTTGATTTAAACTACGGGGCTATTTTTTGTTTATGAGAGTCTTTTGGGTCGATCACGCTCGAAATTTGTATGTATTAAAAACTACTTTCTCAAAACTCCATTAACCGGAAAAAATTCAAAACCGGAAAAAAAGTTTATTTAATAAATAAATATCATAAGCAAACAAAAAGTGATCAAATAATATATTAAAGTAAATCATAAATTGTCTAGCAATATAAACGCTGCGTTAAAAATTGGACTGGGAACTAATAATTACTGACGCAAGTGTTAACAAGGGTTTGAAGGACATATTAGAGAAGTTACTAGTACAATTCAGAGATTTCTCTAATGCTGAAGTATAATAAGTTCCTAATGTACTGCGTTTACAATACCTGTCTTCAAGAAACAGTCGAAAATATTTTGCAAACAAAATATCCACTTTAACTTTAACACTTCGAGCTATTTCTACTTGAGCATTCCATGGGTAGGTCCGGAGGTTTATAAGGTGCGCTGATTTAAATCGGTTAGAATAAAAACCACATTTTATAACATTTCTTGATTGGATTTTGATATCGCTATTAACAGCTTGGAGGTAAAAAAATAAGCTTCATTTTAACAGTAATTAAAAATAAGAAAATTTTCAATACCTTTGCGAGCATTCCTTTTTTGTTAGATCTGCCCTTGAAATATGTATATGTAATGCAGCTATACTAAATCTTTTCAAAATACGCAATTAACAGGAAAAAATTTAATTCAAAACCGGAAAAAATTCCAATTCGTATAAATAAATATCATCAGGCAACGAAAAGTGATCAAAAATTAAAGGAAATAATAGGCTGTTAAAAGAAACAATCGCCAAGCAATACAAATGCTACTTTGGCACATAAAACTTGGGGCGGAGTTGGGCATAAACTACTCCTCACAAACATTAACACGATTTTGAAAGGTTGGTTGTTGTTCAAATGTATTGATAAAAATAATAATCTCTTGATTTTATCCAACCAATTTTTCTAAAAGCATTGTTCATTATCTATATCACAATGTTCATCAACATGGCTTGACCTTTCGTATTGTCATTCGGCCAATAACGACCAATAGAAAAGTTTGCCAATAGAGACTTTATGAGATTGGCAACACATTTAACAAACATATTATCTAAGACACAAAGGTAATACAATAAAATTTACTCAGAAAAATTTAAATTTAAATTCTCAAACAAAAACGCAATTTGTTATATTCAAAAGAAATTTTTTTTTTTATCAAAAATAAAACAGTACATTTTCTTGTTTTCATGGCAATCATTTAGTTGCAATGCTTTTTGAAAATTAATATCGAGTTCTTTTCAATATAATTAGCGAAATTTAATGCAGACTAAACTGTCGTTAAAAATTGTGTTGATTGGTGATTATTAAAATATTATGTTCGACAATATAGATAAATACTTCGACAAAGGTATACGTCCCAATGAAATCCGGTCACAGTTTCTAATCAGATATAACTTTTCATAAATATATCAAACAATACCGATTTGTATTCGCTAGGATTTTAAATAAGGTTGAAAAAGTTTTATTTTGTAAGTATTAAAGTATGGAAATATTTTTAAAAACTTTACCAAGAGATTCACTATGATCACCACATTACAAAAATACAATTTAAAAAAATTAGAATAAATGAATAGTATTAAATAGAGTCATAAAAAAGCTATTAACTAAAGACAGCCAGGCCAAAAAATGGTGACAAGTGAAAATGGTTGCTTGTTCCTGTGACCCCAAGTCGTTTTAAAAAATTATTAGATGAAATCAATGCAAACTACACTAATTACAAAACTAAGAAAAGTTTGTCGTTGAAAATTGTGTGAATGACCGTGTCAGTATACTAAAATCCTATTTTCTCAATAAATACTTTTCTCCAATATCTATATTTAACATTATCCGATAGCTTTTCCTAACCAATCATACCAAAATCGCTTAAATTCTATATAACTTTACCAAAAATTTAAGCTGAACAAAGATTTAATAAATACAATAATAACTGTATTAGTTGTTCTGTACTCGAAATATTTCCCTCAGCCTTCGCATAGACCTCGCGATTACTCCGTACAGACCGACTAAACAGTTATAACTGTATAAGTAATACATCACTAGAAACTTCTTGAGCAGCGCTTTTCTGCTCATAAAAATGTATTATATACAATTTGAATTGTTTTTTCTGATTTTAATTAGAGGGTAAAATTCTTCCAATTACTATTCATACACAAGGTTTGCAGTTGCGAATGTTTAAAAATGAAAAATATATTTTCTTTGTCAGTGAAAACTCATAAAGCATAAGTTCACTTCTTTTGACAATTTTATTTTAACGATTATCCGATTTTGCGAACCATTCAATTTTTTGCTGGACCCGCCTCTGCACACAGCAGTTTCAGCACAGTAAGATTTCCACTTTTTTGTCAAGCAACATTAAGTAAAGAAAACGAAAGATATTGAAATAAAAATTTGATTGACAGTGGTCTATCAAAAGCTTTCTAAATATTTGAAAAGTACTAGTAAAGGATTAAATATATAAATCAAATTTGATTTACACACGTGCTTGTCAACACCAAATTTCCGCGACAACAGCTAAAAACCATCTTCTAAAACTACTGGTGAAATTATGATTGAAACAAACAAACATTACGGACAACTGCATTATGGGATAGATTAATCTTCTATAAAAGCTCATGCAAATGTTAAAAAAAGCATTCATTACTTTCATCAATTTCATCAAGTGAAATCGACATTAAGCAGCAACAAAAATGAAGGGAATTTTCATCTGCATGGTCATGTGCTTGTTAGCCGTTAACGCTTACTACTTGGAAGATCCTTCAGAAGGACAGGAAATGGGACTTACGCAAATTATGGGTTGGTTAAATTGTTTATAAACTGTCTGAACTTTGGAAATTTTATCGATCGATATGTTGATAATTTTTAAATAGATCGTTTTACTATTCAGCTATAGAAATGGATTTAAAATATAAAATTACAGGAACAATTTCAACTGTAAAATGCAAAATGCGTAGTCTAATAAGTTCCAGATAGACATTCAACAATAAATGTTTTATTAATGAAAGGGGGGCTAACAAAGTGTTGGAAGTGCCCATATAGATCGCAGACCTATACTTTATCGCAGATCTATACGATCGCAGACCTATACGATCGCAATTATTATACTGATTAGATTTTTTTTGGAAGATCCTTCAGCAGACTTAAGAGAAGGACAGGAAGGAGGTAATTAACCCTTGTTATACTGGTTTATCTGTTCAGACTTTTGAATTGTTTTACCACTTAGCTCCAACACTGGATTTGAAATATAAATCATGAAATTACAGTTTGTTCTTCTCCTAAAATGTATGCCATTGCTTTTCTTAATCTCTACACACAATCAAAAATTATTGGCCTGCTTTTCAACAAATTGAGTGTTGTTTAGCATTAACCTTAAATAACTATCTGGTGAAACTCATAATTTACATTTTTTTAGTCACACACACACACTTGCTGAACGTGTTAATCTACAGAAATTATTCATTATAGCAAGACTGGCTACTACCTTTATTTACAATTCAAGTTTAACAATTAATGTTTTATCAAATCATTATATACTGAATCGATAAGTTTTGCTTTTTTTTCCATAAAGATGCTGAATTAAATGATGCTGCCTACCATCCGCACCATCACCACCACCACGATCAACTCCACATCCATTATGGAAAAGGTAAGTTAACAGTTTTATGTTTTAAGATATGCTCAAAAGGGAGACAGTTACCAACCAAACATCAACTTTTAATTTGCATAACAGCAAATACGTTGCCGTTTTTCAGCCGTGAATAGAGAATAAGTTATATATGTTGGTTGAAATGTTAATAAACTATCTTAACTCGGGAAACAATATAGCCATTGGGAATTTTTACCTCAAGATCTACACAATACTAAAAAGCAATGGGCTGATCCTTAGAAAAAAGTATTGTTTAGCAGTAACCATTCATAAGATGCTGCAAAATAACGTTTCTACGCTAAGACAGGAAAGTAAGTTTTTTATGCTTGTGATATTTAAAGCAGAGACAAAGCATTATCAAAGAGTAAATTTCGACAGCAAAAACGTTGTCGATTTTCAGCGGTGGGTAGAGAAAAATTCGGTTGTTTATAAACTCTCTGAACTCAGTACTATTGCTGGCTTTTATTTTTATAATTTTATTCTTTATTATGTTTTTTTTATAGATACAGAAGAAGATACGTCGCTTGCTTTTAAGGACCCCGTCCCTAACCAGAACGTAAGTCACTTATTTGTTTGTCTTTGTCGAAAAAATAGTCAATTTAAAAACATAGCTAATGTTTATAAAGAGACTATGTATAAGTGTGCCAAATTGAAGAAGTAAATTTATTGTTTTTGTAACCTATAAAATCTAAAAATAATTGTTCTTGATGTTATACTATAACCAAAAGCTTTTGCCTTTAACCTTTTAACTTTAAGTATAGTTTTTATTTTGTATTACGGTAGCAGCTAAAAGCGGATACCGTATTAGTTTCGTCTGTGTACTAATACTCCTCCTCCTCCGCGTGAGAAGACATTTCTCCCTAGTGCCTAGCGCATACTTCTCTTCACGCGAAGCGGGCAAAATCTTTCAAAAATGTTTAAAAGTTGATGCTACCGTTTAGAGCCATTTGGCTATTTTTTATGTTTGAGCATGTCACCATGTTCAGCAAAACTCTCGTGAAACCCTATTGCAAGAATATATTTTTGAGCATCAAGATGGAGATTTTTAGTCAGACCGGTGATTACTCTAGCAAACTAGTCTAACTAAACAATTATGATTTGTCTTAAATTACGTATAAAGTTTGAAAAATATAGATGCGTTAGTATAGAGCCGGGTCTCTTCTTTGGTTTTCAAGGAACAGTGTATTTAACTTACATCAAGCTTTTTTCACTGAATAAGTCAATTCAATAACATATTTATATTTTTATATTTATTTAAAGTGTATTTGGTGCGTTTGGATTCCTCAACCGGTCAAAATAACACTTCCCGCGTGCACAGGATGTTAAACTCTTGTAAGTATTTTGTTCTACATGTAGCACCCACATATATAAGGAGACACTTATTTGAATTTTGGGTAAGATTGCATATTGTTGTTTTATATAATATGTACATAAATAGTTTATGTAAAAGAACAAATAAGTGAATAAATTAGAAATTTTTAAATTAGAAATTTTTTCTTCTGGGATAACCGCCCAGGCCAAGAATAAAAATTTTAACAATCGCTCAGGGCGCCAGTTTAAGTATTTACGGTATATCTATACGCTTTCTTTAGAAACTTACACCCAGTAAATATCATATTTCCATACCCAAATCATTGAAAATTATACTTTCTATGTGAAAATGATGCTACATAAAAAACTAAATGGTGGATCTTTGCTCTGACCGTGCGAATATACAATTTCAAATCTGTCCTTGTTTTCTCTTGATCATTCTAAAACCTGTATCGGTACTGTGTTCTAATTCGATACTGACATAAAAGATTTTAGTTTTTTAGTCTCAAAAAGAAAAACGTAAGCCACAATTACTTTTTAAAGCCGGTTTTCCAATAGCGCTTTTTTATACCAAGTAGCTTTTTGGATATAAAGTTTATAGACAGCTTACAAAATTACAGATCTTACACCGCTTGTTGGAAATCAGCATGAAGTGTTTTTTTCCTTCCGAACGCCATTCGCAATCGCTCACCTACCCATTATTTGCACTACTCTATTTTACACTCAAAAGAGTCAAACTCTTCATGAATTAAAAATGTATGAATATTTTTATTTATTTTATAGGCTGAAGAATCATTCAGAAGAACGGAACAAAGTATATTATAATAATATCATATAATCACGATATATTTCAATGATTGTAATAATATTATTATTACAAAAATATACATTTAAATAATACTACAGTTACATTCTCTTTCAGTCCTATTTATAATAAATTATTTTTTTATCATATCAGAGTTATATATCAGAGTTGCCGGTTGTGTCAAGTAAAACGGTTTTCCTAGATATCTATCTAGATTTTGAATCAAACGTTGTCCTAGGCCTTTTCAGAACACAACAAATTCCAAAAGTGTTTTTCTTTTTTATTGAAAGCCATTTTGTTTTTATGGCATCATTTATAAATGCACTTTTATGTTTTAAAAATTAGTTATAATACGTGGTGACAGCTTAAAGTCAATGCATATCCATTAAAAATGTTTTAACCTTGACAAAGTGTAACAGCTTGTATTAAATTTGGTCCTAGATTCGCTAGACGAGAAACACGTCCACAGATAAAGCGGAATAATATGGTTGGGCGAAAAAAGGAGGGCCGTAAAATATAGTAGGAAATATGGACCATGGGGGATGGTAGACAGTAGGACCAAACGACTATAGTTCTAGTCTATTTTGCAGGCTCGTAATTTTACGCGCGCATGTGCAATACACAGTGATTTCTTTTGATCTCCATCGCTTTCAAAATTGTCGACAAAATTCAAAAAAGAAATGTGATAGAGTGCAAAGCTGATTGTACCATGAAGGAATTGTTGATGGATCAAATAACATGATTTTTTTGATTTTTTTGGTAAAAGGATTATAAAAGATACTTATAATTGAATTTGTGAAAACATGATTTTTATAGATAGGTCTTTTTCTTGGCTATTCAAAAATATAAGATATGTTATCTGAAAATGAATAAGATCAGAAATATTAAAGTTTTCTTTATCTGGTTGATTTCTTTTTTAGGGACACCCTGTAGATCATACACGGTAATAAAAATGTAAAAGACAAATACTTTCATAACAATTTTGAGAAACATAACCTTCTATTGAATAGCATGACATCCACACATATACCACATAAAACACAGCTCTCACTTTCAAAAAACAAGTGTATTTTGAAGGGATTCGATTCTGTCCCATTTGTTAAATTCGATTTTTCACTGCAATGACTTCCAAAAATCACCCATTTCCGCCCGCGTATGTTTGCTTAGTAACATCGCTGCAACGTTGTACAAACGTCTTTTTTGATAACGGTTTTTTTGTAACATCGTTGCAACGTTTTGGAAATAACGGTTTTTTTCATAACATTGCTTCAACGTTGGGAAAAATAACAGTTTTTTTCGTATCATCGCTACAACGTTGCAGCAACATCGTCATCGCAACTGTTAGAATTGCGATGTTTCTACAACGTTACATTTATGTTGCGCAACGTCGCGACCTGATTGCAACGTTGCAGCAACATCTCCGTGCCTACTGGGTTACCACTGCATCTGCTATAAATATCATTGACAGAAAAATCTGTCTGAATTTTATTTTTTACACCTTTATTTAGTTTTACACATTACACAAAATCATGGCTGGGACCCAAAGCTCTCCATAAAAACGATTAATAAAGAAATTTTCAAATGGAAAAAATAGCTATATATTTGCTACATTATTAGCGATTATGAAGAAATCGTTAACATTTGGATTCGTCAATGTTTATAAAATGAATTTCAAAAAAAAAAAGAATTTGTGAATTTTTTGTATTCTATTAAATTTCAGATAACAAGTCAAATATTATTAGATAGCCATAAGAAAGTTGTGTTTGATTAAAACTGCGGGGCTTTATTTTGTTTTTGAGAGCCTTTTGGGTTCGATCACGCTTGAAATTTGTTTGTATTAAAAACTACTTTCTCAAAACTCCATCAACCGGAAAAAATTCAAAACCGGAAAAAAGTGCAAATTTAATAAATCAATATCATAAGCAAACAAAAAGTGCTCAAATAATATATATTAAACTAAATCATAAATTGATTAGCAATATAAATTAGACTGGGAACTAATAACTACTGACGCAAGTGTTAACAAGGGTTTGAAGGACATATTAGAGAAATTAATAGTACAATTCAGAAATAATTGTACGAGAGATTTCTCAAATGTCGAAGTAAATTTATCGAGATATTATCATTTTTAGGGCTCTGGGGACGTCTCAGATTCCATTTGAAAAAAAAAGTTTCATAAGGAGAAAGCCGAGAGCCCTATCTTGAAATAATGACTACTCAGGAGTGACCTGAGGAGGTATAAAACGTATTGTTAATTTTGGAGGGCCCTGAGAGTCTTCACAATGAAAATCCGGTGCTTATTTACTATAATAAAATCCTATCTTACATTATACGGACTCACACTTCGTCACTACCAAATTAACGCCCGGCCATAATTAACATCCCAAAGATGTCAACAACTGGTCAACAACTGGAGTTCCCACATTCACCTTTTTAACATCACTCAGATATGATCAGATTCCTCATTCTTTTATTTTACAAAGACTGATCATTTGTTAATGCAGTGAATCAGTCTTTGAAAAAGTTTGAGGGAGTTGAGGTATAATTAGTCATTTTATTTTATGAGTACATAATCGAGTGTTAATCTTTTGTTAAGTAAAGTCTTAATAATAAGTTTTAGGCTGCGTTTACAATGCCTGTATTCAAGAAACAGTCGAAAATATTTTGCAAAAGAAATATCCACTTTAACTTTAACACTTCGAGCTATTTCTACTTTAGCATTCCATTGGTAGGTCCGGTGGTTTGTAAGGAGCGCTTTTTCAAATCGTTTAGAATAAAAATCACATTTTATAACATTTCTTGATTGGATTTTGATATCGGTATTAACAGTAATTAAAAATAAGAAAATTTTCAACACTTTTGCGAGCCTTCGTTTTTTGTTAGATCTGCCCTTGAAATATGTATATGTAATGCAGCTATACTAAATCTTTTCAAAAAACGCTATAACCTGGAAAAAAATTTATTCAAAACCGGAAAAAATTCCAATTCTAATAAAAAAATATCATCAGGCAACGAAAAGTGATCAAAAATTAAAGGAAATAATAGGCTGTTAAAACAAACAATCGCCTACCAATACAAATGCTACTTTGGCACATAAAACTTGGGTGGAGTTGAAGGAGATTGGGCATTGACTCGGACTTCTTGATTAAATATTCTCTTGAGTTGATCCAACCAATCTTTCTAAAAGCATTATTCATTATCTATATCACAATGTTCATCAACATGGCTTGACCTACCGTATTGTCATTCGGCCCATAACGATCAATAGGAAAGTTTGCCAATAGAGACTTTATGAGATTGGCAACACATTTGACAAACATATTATCTGAGCCACAAAGGTTACATTAAACTTTACTCAGAAAAATTTAAATTTAAATTCTCAAACAAAAACGCAATTTGTTATATTCAAAAGAATATTTTTTTATCAAAATAAAACAGTACAATTTCTTGTTTTCATAGCAATAATTAAGTTGGTGTGCTTTTTACGGTAGCAGCTAAAAGCGAAGACCGTATTATTTTTGCCGTGGTACTACTACTACTACTACCTTCAAGAAGACATTTCTGCCTAGGACCTAAGCGTATACTTTTTCTTCACGCGAGGCAGGCAAAATTTTCAAAATTTTCAAAGAATTCAAAAATTTTCAAAAATTTTACTGCTACCGTTTAGAGCCATGTGGCTTTTTTTGAAAATTAATATCGAGTTCTTTTTAATAATTAGCGAAATATAATGCAGAGTAAATTGTCGTTAAAATTGGGTTAATCTGTGATTATAAAAATATTATGGTGCACAATAAAGACAAATACTTCGACAAAGGATTTTAAATAAGGTTTAAAAAATTTTATATTGTAAGTATTAAAGTATGGAATCAATTTTAAAAAGTTTACCAAGAGATTCACTATGTTTACCACATTACAAAAATACAATTTCAAAAACATTAACAAATGAATAGTATTAAATAGAGTCATAAAAAAAGCAATTAACTAAAGACAGTCAGGCCAAAATATGGTGACAAGTGAAAATGATTGCTTGTTCCTGTGACACAGCAAGACGTTTTAAATTATTATTAGATGATTTCAATGCAAAAATTTATTACAAACTAAGAAAAGTTTGTCGTTAAAAATTGTGTTAATGACCGTGTCAGTATACTAAAATCCTATTTTCTCAGTAAATACTTTTCTCCAATATCTATATTTAACATTATCCGATAGCTTATTTATATTCCTATCCAATCATACCAAAATCGCTGAAATTCTATAGAACTTTACCAAAATTAAAGCTGAACAAAGATTTAATAAATACGTAATAACTGTATAAGTTGTTCTGTACTCGAAATATTCCCCTCAGCCTTCGCACAGACCTCGCGCTTACTCCGTACAGACCGACTAAACAGTTATTACTGTATAAGTAATACATCACTAGAAAGTTTATGAGAAGCGCTTTTCGGCTCATAGAAATGTATTATATATAATTTAATTTAGAAATGAAAAATATATTTTCTTTGTCAGTGAAAACTCATAAGTTCACTTCTTTTGACAATTTTGTTTTAACGATTATCCGATTTTACAAACCCTCAGTTTTTGGCTGGATCCGCCTCAGCATACACACAGCAGTATCAGCACAGTAAGATTTCCACTTTTTTGTCAAGCAACATTAAGTGAAGAAAACGAAAGTTATTGAAATACAAATTTGATTGACAGTGGTCTACCAAAAGCTTTCTAAATATTAGAAAAGTACTAGTAAAGGGTTAAATATATAAATGAAATTTTATTTACACACGTGCTTGTCAACACCAAATTTCCGCGACAACAGCTAAAAACAATCTTCAAAAACTACTGGTGAAATTATGATGGAAACAAACAAAAATTACGGACAACTGCATTATGGGATAGATTAATATCTTCTATAAAAGCTCATGCAAATGTAAAAAAAGCATTCATCACTTTCATCAATTTCATCAAGTGAAATCGACATTAAGCAGCAACAAAAATGAAGGGAATTTTCATCTGCTTGGCCATGTGCTTCTTAGCTGCTAACGCCTACTATTTGTCTGAAGATGCTTCAGCAGACGCAAGAGAAGGACAGGAAATGGGACTTACTCAAATTATGGGTTGGTTAAATTGTTTATAAACTGTCTGAACTTGGAAATTTTATAGATCGATATGTTGATATTTTTTAAATAGATCGTTTTACTATTCAGCTATAGAAATGGATTTAAAATATACAATTTCAACTGTAAAATGCAAAGTGCGTAGTCTAATAAGTGCCAGACATTCAACAATTAATGTTTTATTAATGAGAGGGTGGCTAACAAAGTGTTGGACCTATACTATATCGCAGATCTATACGATCGCAGACCTATACGATGGCAATTCTTATACTGATTAGATTTATTTTCCTTTTTTCCATCAAAATGCTGAATTAAATGACGCTGGCTACCATCCACACCATCACCACCACACCATCATCCGCGATCAAGTTGGAAAAGGTAAAATAACCGTTTTATGTTTATTAACTCAAAGGGGAGACAGTTACCACCCTGGTAGAAAATCTTGATAAGATCTTAACAAGATCTTACAAGATCTTTTCTAAGATCTTAATAGAATCCTAATAAGATCTTGCAAGATCTTGTAAGATCGTGCCAAGATCTTGTAAGATCGTGTCAAGATCTTGTAAGATCGTG
>JAUKWF010000064.1:0-18033 GCA_032356525.1 Eutonina indicans
CTTTCGTTTTTTCACTGAATGTTTCCAACGGTCACACGTATTCCGCAGCTTTTAAGGTTTTGGGTAATTTTCCTTCTATATGCACGCTTATTCCTAGACGAAAAATCTTTCGTCTGATTAATGCTCATAAATCCACATTAAGACGGCAATATAGAACCTATATTGATTCGCATTTACGAATGACTATAGAATCAAACAACGATTTAATGGAATTGCTTGAAAAGTGGCCTGTACATATCCTAATTAGAAAAAAAGAAACACATCGTTTACTCGTCGTCGAACCTTGGTTTTCTGTGCTTACCTTAACTGATTTTCAAATGCTAGAATCAATTACGTTAGAACTCCGTTCTTGCCTTTCAATTCCAAAATTACATTAGTCTTCTTCTGTTTTCATTCTATTTAAAACTAGTTGACAAGAAGTTGGATGATCTATTAAAAGTTCTCCATTTTCAACTATTGCATATGTAAGTGATGTTTCTTCCAACCAATCAAACTTGTAGAGCTTAAACTCATAGCTTATTGAATGCTCATCTGTGTTCATTTCAATTAGATAAGTACTATCATCAGTAGTTTCTTTCAAACTATAACCCTGGTAGGGTTCCTGTATTTCTCGAGGGGCGAAATTCGTTCCATGTGTAATCTGCATTTGTTCCTCATTAAAGGAATAAAAAACAAATTTTCGCGAGTCGGATTCCATGGAATTATACCAACCTCCCTCTATCCTATCGGGGAGGGTTAAACCTGATATAGCCTCTACAATCACTTTTTCCTCATGGGGTACAATCTGCTTTTCAACTATTTCTATTTGATTGCCTTCACTTTTACATCCTACGAACGTTATTAGCGCTAAAAACACAAAGATTCTATTCATCTCGTTTTTATTTTATTTATCTCCCACTCATCCAATTGATACTCAAACGGTCTCTTTTTTAAATACAATTCTAATAAGGTTCCTAAACCAATTGCTACTCCCGTTCCCGCAGTAATCCCAACTACTTTTCCTTTATATCCTTTTTTCGAAAGGCCTGTTAACGGACTGATCAATACAGCCAGTAAACTAGTGCCTAAAACCAATACTTCTGCAGAGTCATCTCTTTTCGTGTAAGGTCGCTTCCACTTTTTAATAGTTGTAATAGCCGTAAAAGGAATTGTATCTAAGGTGTAAGAAAGAGGATAACAAAGCGCGAAATTAATCCGTGAATCACCAATCGCTCCGTATGCCTTAACTACATCCCATCCCTTTTTCTTTAATCGGTTGGGCATTCTTCTTCTTTTGATTGTATCATTTTTGCAAGAGTCAATTACTCCGATAAATACAAATCCTTCTTCAATAATAGCATGTATTCTCACCCTCGGCTCAAGATCCGTATTATATTTATCTAATAAAACAACGGCATCTCCTGCTTTGATTGTCTTAGTTTGTTTCCCTTTTTTTAGTTGAAGCTTTCCTTGACAAACTGCATTCGGAAGACATAAAAACTGCATTAAAATTATAATGTAGAATGTTTTCATACTGATCAAACGGAAACCATTTAAATTGTTACTTATTCTCGTCTACCAAATCACTCCAGAATACTATTCTTTTTGGTGTTTTAATTTGCCCAAAATTGGAAGGTAACTCAATGTCGAACTCGCGTTCAAAATAATTTGCTAAATCCATTCCGTAATAAATTGTATCAGCTTGATGCACTGAAAAAACCGGGTTTCCACTATCGTTTGGTTCGGTTGGTATATATCTGTGTGAGTATATCGGTATTAGTTTCGGGTAGTTTTGGAATGCTTGCATCATAACCTCTTTCTGATCTTCAAAAGTCTTCGGCTTTTCTCCCCATGATTCAGACCAATAATATCCTCCTTTTACGCTGTGCATAAGTCCATCAAATGGCCAGTTTAATCTATCGAAAATCTCTTTTTGTTTTTCTTTCATTGTTAGACTCAACTTCCAATCCACAAATCCTTTACCACTCGGAGTTTTAACTTGGAGAAAAGTTTTCCAATCTTTTGGAAAGTTAATTTCATACAGGTTTTCAAGCGCTTCTAACTCTTTATTCGATAAACCCTTATCAAAACTTACTCCTCTTTTTTCAAGTTCTTGTATTAGTCTTTTTATTCTTTTCTCTTACGTCATTTAAATCTCCTTCTCCTTTTGTGATATTGGGAGTAATCTCGAATCTTCCAATGCAGCAGTTCTATGCACTACATATTTTAAATATTCTTCTCCTTGCGAAAAGTTCATAAAATCAGCAACAGAAAGATGCTCAACAAGAAAAATAACATCCCATTTCTCTTGTTCAGGTCCTATCACAAAATCTTTACTATTTCCATAGAACAAAACCTTACTTCCTATCTTATCTAGTTCTGGAGCTATTTTTTCCATATACATTGCATATGCCTCTTCCCCTGATACTTCTTTCTCTGGTTTTATTGCATCTAAGTTGGTGTAGTCTGCCTTCTCTCTAAACTTTAGCATATTCAACATTACTACTTTTCCTTTTTGATGGAAATCCATGTAGAATCGTTTTCCAGATTCTGGTGTTGCTGTTATGTGGTTATTCATAATGGTTGGTTTTCTATTAAATTACTCTGTGTATTTGTACGTGATTTTTATCTGATTTTTCTGAATGTAAGACTAATTCTACCCTTTTCAGAGTCCCCTTTGGGTATAGCATGCTGCCATTCATCTTGAACTCTATTTGTCATATATATCAACGAGCCTGAGGATAGTTGAAAGTCCTTTACATATTCTTTATCTAAGGTCTTTCTAAAGCGCAGAATTCGCTCTTCCCCAACAGATAAAATAACAACACCTGTTCCATCTTCAAGTATATTCGTTTGATCCGAATGAAATCCCATGTTCGACTTTCCATCTACATAAAAGTTAACAAGACAATTATTGGGCTCAAATCCAATTGTTTCTTGAATTTGATTAATAATATCTTTTAATTCTTTCGTGAACTCTTGAAATGGATAGCTTATTTGCGAATAATTATAGGTTTTCCCAAAACTAGCCGTTTTTCTTGCCGACATTCTTTCATCCCAATTAACGGTAGCAACAAGTTTTTCAAATAAGTTCAACGGTTCGTGGAGGAAGTTTTCTATATAGGTTATCCCATTCATTATTTGAGTTTTCTAGGTGTTAGAAATGAAAGGTAAGCATCTTCTTTGAATATAAAGAACTCTGTGTTTATAGTCTTCTATTTACCGACCTTCTCCCCTGCTTTATAGAGGTTTCGTTCTTTTTCCGTTCCGTCAAGATTATAAAAGACCTCCCAGCCTTCCAATTTTCCTTCTTTGTAGTTTCTTTCAATGGTAACTTGACCCGCTTCACTAAAGAGTTGTTCTCTTCCATGTTTTGCTCCTTTCATATAGTGTGCAATCATTGAAGGTTTATTATTCGCCCAGTTCGCTTTAAAAACACCGTTTTTTACTCCGTTTTTATAATCGCTAACAATACAAGTATCGCCCGTATCATACCACCATATCTTTTGTTTAGAAGAAAGGTCGATTGTATCAATATGATTAATAATTTGATCCGCTAACACTTGGTGACCTTTTGCATTTAAATGAGGATCTAACACAAACCGGTGATCTTCATTATTGATCTTTCCTGTGAAGTCAATATAACTCACTCTATCATGTAATGACGAAGCAAACTCTTTATCCAATAGTGTTTTTACATCTGTAATGAACCTGTTATTTGCTCTTTCTGCTTCGATATTGAAGAGAATTATTTTGGCATTAGCTGGAATCTTATGTGTTGATTTTACTATTGCTAAAAACGCCGCATCCGCCGTAATTTTCTTTTGCTCTTCTATTTCTTTACTTGGTACCTGTTTCGGCGTGTGTTTTGCCGCTGACATGTAACCTGGAATATTTAAAATGTGCTTCAGAAAATAATAGCTTTTTCGCTCTTTTTCAACCTTAACGCTTGCTGCGTATATTTCCTTTGAGGATACATGCAGTTCATTCAATGCCGTTACCCAATTTTTATTCTCTGTAAAATCATTTGGGCAATATTGAATGATAACATATTCAACGCTGTCCGTATTGAATTTTTCAAGTGCTGTTATTTCTCTCGCAGTTCCGTATGATGAAATGCCTGTATTTAGCACTTTAACTCCCATTCTTTCCTCCAGTAAAGAAGCATATGTCTCATTCTGTTCTACTCCCCATCCCATTGAATAGGAATCTCCCAAAACAATTATTTTAGGATATGCTAACGATGCTTCATCATCACGGACACCTTTGCTATTTACATTATATGTTGTGCTGAATTCACTATTACTAAAAGTGAATGTTCCTGGGCGTAGCGTATAGAATAATGTTGAGTCATATTGGGCGCAAGAAGGATCTTGCTGAATATTGATACAATCTCGTTCATGGTAGTATTTTCTTAGGGCTGGGAACAACCATTCAGGAGCGCTACTGGGATTCTTCAATTTGGCATTTAAATACCATTCTACCCCTCCAAATAAGGCGAAAACAATAATAACGTTGTAAACAATATTCTTCCACCTTTTCTTAAAAAATTCTTTCATGAAGTGAGGCTATCAATCTTTGTATTCGTTTAGTTTCAAGCGTTCTTGTACTTCTTTAAGGTTTTCTATTTTCTTTTTCTTTCGCGTCTTGATTGACGTTTTCGTAAAGTACTTATGCATCTTTAAAAAGGATACTTGAATTTCATCCCATTGTCGATCACTGGTGATTTTACCGTGCTCTTTTAATTCTCTTCTCAAACGGTCTGCAATCTCATGGAAGTCATCTCTTCCTAGATAATCAAGATCAGCATCACACATAATTTCTTCCAAATGATTTTTTGGTTTATGTGGGATCTGAGTTACGTAAATCAATTCTTTAATCTGAGAAATATGCTTTTTTGTATATCCAAACGTCGGAAGTATTTCTTCTGCTAAACGTGCTCCAATTGGCTCATTTGCGTCATATTGCTCTACGAAACCAGCATCATGATATGTTGCAGCAGATTTCAATAAAAACAGCCCTTCATCGGTTACGTTTTCAAGTAATGCTAAATGTTCTACTGCGTCTACAACGTCTTTTGTATGAGAAATACTATGATAGTAGAGCTTTTTAGAAAGTCGTTGATCTAACACACGCATGATGTGACGCTCTGCTTTGTAATAGTTAATAGAACTATAGAAGTGAAGGTTTACAATTTGATTGAAACGCTCATTAGGGTAAATTCCTTCTCCTTTAACCGATAATTCTGGTTTGATTCGCTCTACGACATACATGTCGATCAGACCTTTACTTTTTGATTGTGCTTTCCCTCTAAAGTTACATTCGAAGTATGGTTCAATTAATTCAAAAGTCGCTCCGGTAATGGTTACTTTTCCAGGTTCACCCATCATTTCCATGCGCTGTGCCTGGTTTACCGTTGAACCCCAAATATCATATGCAAGTCGTTCACTTCCAATCACTCCTGCCGTTACTTCCCCTGTATTTATTCCTAAACGAAGTTCCCAGTATTCTCTGCCGTTAGCAATTGCATCATTCTTTCGCTTTTGCATATATCCTTGGATCTGCAATGCGGCTAAACATGTATCAATTGGATTCGTTTTATTTCTCACAGGAACACCTCCTGCACACATGTATGCGTCTCCAATTGTTTTAATCTTCTCAAGGTTATTCTTTACAATAATCTCATCAAACTTAGTAAAGTAAACATCTAGTTTCTTTACCAGTTCTGTTGGGTTCATTCGTTCTGAAACCTTAGTAAATCCGACAAAATCTGTAAATAAAACAGACACTGTTTTATATGCTCGAGCTCGTGCCTTTCCTCGTTTTTTTAATTCTTCAGCTGTCGAGGCGGGAATAACGTTTTTCAACAGTTTTTCCGTCTTATCCTTTTCAACTTGAAGCAATTGTTTTTGTTCTTCTACGCGAATTTTCTCTTTTTCAATTTTTCGCTTTTGTTGTTCAATCTTTCTACTCTGATCTTGAATCTCTTTAGTACGTTCACGAATACGCATTTCTA
Source organism: Eutonina indicans (assembly GCA_032356525.1). Classification (NCBI taxonomy): domain Eukaryota; kingdom Metazoa; phylum Cnidaria; class Hydrozoa; order Leptothecata; family Eirenidae; genus Eutonina; species Eutonina indicans. The sequence continues at coordinate 5,996 of JAUKWF010000064.1, forward strand.
ATTTTACCTTCTCTCTTCTAGAAGCTTCAATTCGCTGTCTAATAAACCAACGGATTCCAATTACAAGTGAAAAAACAATGATTGCCCAGAACCACCATGTTTGCCAAAACGGAGGAGCAATATTTATATTAATTTGCGCTGGGTTTATTCCCCATTTACCATCGCCTATTCTGGCATATACCTTAAGAACATAGTTTCCTGGAGAAAGAGAGTTGAAATGAATCTCGTTGTCTGCTCCTAAAAAGATTTCTCCTTCATCAGAACCTTCCAGCAAGTATTTATAGTTCACCAAGTTGGTGTTCGTTAGGTTAGAGGTTTGAAATTTTAGAGAAAAGCTTCGATTAACATAATTCAAATTAATTGCTTCTGTAAGAAAAACAGGGGCTGTTAATGGCGATCCTTCCGCGTTTGGTTTAAGCCATTCATTATCTAGTTTGAATTTAGTAAAAACGACTTCAATGTCTTTTTCCTCTTGGTCCATTGCCAAGGGATCAAAGTAATTGTACCCATAGATTCCTCCAAAATAAAGCATTCCTGAACTTGCTCTAAAATAGGCTCCTAAATTGAATTCATTACTCGTTAAACCATGTACTTCTGTATAGTTTTTTGCTGTTTTATTAGCCGGAGAAAATGCGCACAACCCTTTATTTGTACTCACCCAGTAAGTTCCTTTTTCATCAGAAAGAATCCCATATATAACGTCATTTGGAAGTCCGTGTGATTTATTGAATTCTGTTTTCTTCTTCGTTTTTGTATTCCATTTTATCAAACCAGACCCTAGTGTTCCCATCCAGTAATCTCCTGCTTTTGATTGATAAATAGATGTGATGTAATCATTCGTTTTTGTTCGAATCATATGATTGTACTCATATGGTCTAATCACTATTTCACCTTCTATTTCAGCAAATACGTTTAATCCTCCGGTACTGGTTGAAAGCCATATTCTTCCTTCCAGGTCTTTATATGCTATTCGACAAATTCCTTTCGAAATTGTTCTGGTTGGATTGGCTGGATCATGCTCAAAAACGGTAAGATCTTTCGTTTCGATGTCATACTGTAAAGCTCCTCTTCTGGTTGCTATCAAATAACGAGAATCTCTAATTTGAACGATGCTATATGCTCTATTGTGCGCTTGAGCTACTTCTAAGGATTGAAAAGCAACCTTTACAAATTCGTAGGATTCATCTTTGATATGTAGTTCAAATAAACCATCTGCACAGGCCACTAATAAAAGATCCTTCGACACTTCCTCAATGGCAAGCACGGTTGTTTCTTCCTTAGATCCTATTAATTCTTTTGATGTACGATAAAATTGCTCAAATCTTCCGGTTTCGGAATTATGTCTTGAAACTCCTTTACTTGTTCCAATATACAGGTATTTTCCATCCTTACTTTCTGCAAAACTCCATACATCGGCTGCAGGAATTCCTGCATAATCGTTGCCACTTGCTTCTACGCCTAAAAACCCTTTATTTGTAGGGTTAAAGTTGGATATTCCGCGTTGGGACCCTAACCAAAAAGATCCTGAATTATCTTTTAAAATCGTACTTACTTCATTGTTTAACAATGCTGTTTTCTGAAAGATATCTTCTGTGTATTGGTGATATTCACCACTGTCAAAAATCACAAATATTCCCTGACTACTAGTGGCTATTAACCAACCTGTTTCAGGATCATAGTACGCTGACTCTACACCTATTTCCCCAACTTCTTTCGTGAATTTTTGTGTGCGTTCATTCGTTTCAAGATTTAACTCATACAGCCCTTGATTCGTTGCAAAAATGATGTTTTTTCTAACTGGCTCAATGATGTCATTTATGATAAGTCCAACATCTATTTGTTGTACTTTCTTAGAAATCAGATCACAAATAAACACCCCTTTATCTTCTGTTGATATAATGAGTGTTCTTTCCTTTAGTAGGAAAACGTTTGTTGTTTTCTTTGAAGGAATTAAGGTTTTAAACGTTTCAAACTTTTTTGTCTTTCGATCAAATCGGTAGAGACCATTTTCTGTTGTGGCTACCCAAAGGTCATTTTTAGCACCTACGGCAATATCTTCAATTTGAAGCGCTTTTCCTTTTTGAATGAAAAAAGTTTGAAAAAGCTCTGTTTTCGGATCATAGTTCACCAAGCCATTATTGGTACCAAACCATAATGACTCTTCTTGATCTATAATTCCACATTTAATGTATCCACTTTCAAGGCCATCTACCTCATCTGGAATAAACACTTCAAATTCTACACCATCATACCGATTTAGTCCATCATGAGTTCCTACCCAAATGGCATTTAATTCATCCTGAAGAATGCAGTTAACTGAACTTTGCGATAACCCATCATTTATCGATAGATTTCGAAAACGAAAATCGTTCTGTGCAAATAACCCAGTAGTTACTAGCGTAAATAGTATGTATGAAAGGTATTTGCTCATCCTGTTATTGAACTTGAAAATACCAAAAAAAGAGCAATTAAACTCCTGCTGTCGTATTGTTAACAGAATCAGGTTGAATTGCGGAATTCTCTAAATCCCTATCAAAAAGATACAATCCGGCATTATCGTCACCTATCATACGCACCTTATCCAAAATAGTTCGTGCTAATGCTTCTTCTTCTAATTGCTCAGAAACATACCATTGAATAAAATTGTGCGTCGTGTAATCTTTTTCTTGTAAACAAACATCTACCAAATTGTTGATACTATCTGTAACGCTGATTTCATGACTTAAAAGCAATTCAAATACGTTGATTAACGATTCAAACTCCGATGGAGGTGTTTCTGTACCTGGGATAATTGCTGTTCCACCACGTTCATTGACAAACTTTACCAATTTCAACATATGAAAACGTTCTTCATCAGAATGCGCATATAAAAATGTTGCTGTTCCGTTTAAACCTTTGGACTCAGCCCATGAGGCCATCGCTAGATAAAACGTTGATGAAGATGATTCTTTCTTTATTTGTTCGTTAAGAACTTTTTCTACTCTTGGGTTCATGCTGTCGAATTTGGAACAAAGTTATAACAATCAGCGCAATTGTTTTCGTATTTCACTTCGAGAATAATTCTAAATTAAGCGTACCTTGCACACATATGTCGAATAAAAAAGCGCCAAAAGCCAAACTGAAAAAAAGTTTGCATCATACAATTCGTAGAGTTTTCAACGAAAATCCTGCTTCTACCCTCACTCATAAACAAATTTGTACACTGATTGATGTTCGCGAAAATGCGCTCAGAAAATTGGTTTATGTTGTTTTAGAGGAACTTAAGGCTTCTAATTTTTTACGTTCTTCAGGTCATGGTGTTTATCAATTAAATACCGCTGAGAATTTTATAGAAGGTCCGATTCAATTAACTGCCCGTGGTGCGGGATTCGTAATTGTTGAAGATGGCGACGATATATTTATTCCTCCAGGAAAATTAAACCAAGCATTGGATGGTGATCGTGTTCGCACGCAAATCACCAAACAAGGAAAATCGAGAAAGGAAGGTGTTGTTTTAGATGTATTAGAAAGAGAACGAACTCAGTTTGTTGGAACGCTAGATATCGGACAAAATTTTGCTTTTTTAATTCCTGATAATGCCCGTGTTGGAACGGATATTTTCATTCCAAAGGAAAAGTTGAAAAAAGCTAAAAATGGAGATAAGGCATTAGTTCGTATCACTAAATGGCCAAAAACAGCTGATAATCCTTACGGTGAGGTTATTGAAGTTCTCGGAAGTCAAGGTGGTAATAACGTTGAAATGGTCAGTATTCTTGTGAATCAAGGATTAGATTTTCAATTTCCAAATGATGTTTTAACTCAAGCTGAAGGCGTGGGTATGGAACTGGATGAACGAGAAATAGAAAACCGTAGAGATTTTAGAGGTGTAACTACTTTTACTATTGATCCATTGGACGCTAAAGATTTCGATGATGCGATCTCTTTTCAACGTTTGGAAAACGGACATATTGAAGTCGGTATTCACATTGCGGATGTAAGTCATTATGTAACGCCAGGAAGTCCGATGGATGTGGAAGCATTGAAACGTTCTAACTCTGTTTACTTAGTAGATCGTGTAATTCCTATGTTACCTGAACAGCTTTCTAATTTAGCGTGTTCTTTACGACCAAATGAAGATAAATACAGTTTCTCTACTGTTGTAGAAATTGATGAAAAAGGAAAGGTGTACAATCAGTGGTTTGGAAAAACTGCCATTCATTCTGATCGTAGATTTACCTATGAAGAAGCACAAGAAATCATCGAAGGAAAAGATGGAGATTTCCAAGACGAAATACGTGTTTTAGATAAAATCGCTAAAATTTTGCGAAAAGGCCGTTTAAAAAGCGGTGCAATGAACATTGAATCAGAAGAGATTCGATTCAAATTAAATGACGAAGGGCATCCTGTTGATCTTATTATTAAACGTTCAAAAGACGCACATAAGTTAATTGAGGAGTTCATGTTATTGGCCAATCGTTTGGTAGCAACATTTGTTTCAAAAGAAAAGAATGGGAAGAATACCATTCCTTTTGTATATCGTTGCCATGATAAACCAGACGAAGCAAAAATTGATTTATTCAGTCTCTTTATTCAGAAGTTTGGATATGATATCGATACGACGGATCCAAAGCAGATTTCAAAAAACATTAATGCTTTATTGAATGATATTCGTTTAAAAAATGAGTATTCTTTGATTCAGACAATGGCAATTCGATCAATGGCAAAAGCAACGTATGAAACAACAAATGTTGGTCACTACGGATTGTCGTTTGATTTCTATTCTCACTTTACATCTCCTATTCGACGTTATGCCGATTTAGTAGTACACCGAATTTTACAGGAAACATTAACGACTAAAAAATACCGATACGGTAATGATTTAAACGATGTCTGTAAACGCATTTCTAGAATGGAAAGAAAGGCTGTTGAAGCAGAGCGTGAAAGCACAAAATACTTCCAAACGTTATTCGTAATGGATAAAATAGGAGAAGAATTTGAAGGTACTGTTTCAGGTGTTGCTGATTTCGGAATGTTTGTTAGAATGGACGAAAATCAATGTGAAGGAATGATTCCAATCAATGATATTCCAGGTGATCGATTCCGTTTTGATCAAGAGAAATTCGCAATAATCGGTGGAAAATCTGGAAAAGAGTACAACTTTGGAGATAAAGTACGTGTTCGTATTTACGAAGTATCTACCCGAAAACGTCAGATTGATTTAGAGTTAGTGGTATAAGGTTTCGTCGATTTCGATTTCGTCTCCTTCTTGCAATGCTCTTAGTTCCAGAAAACCTTCTTGTTTATCTTGAAATTGATTTACGGGTGTAATTTCAATGTCTATAATTTCACCTTCTTCGTCAAGGTTAATTCTTAATACGTTTGATAAAGTACATTGTGGTGCACTAAAAGGATGTGTTAAGTTCCCAATGGAAAAGAAAACAGGAATTCGTTTTTCTCTCCCTTCAAAAAGTTCATACGGCTGAATAACGTGAGGATGATGTCCCCAAACTAAATCGACCTCTGGAAACTGTTGCAAAATTGTATATACATTATTCTTTAAGTGCTTTCGAGTTGTTAATTCAAATTCCAATCCAAAATGGAGGCTTAGAATAATTCTCGTTGGCTTCTGTTTTTTACAAAGCTCCATCTGAGTCCTGATTTTATCAAGATCCTCTTGATGAATTTTTCGTTCATTGATAGATTCAATAATATTCGACCATTCCGCAGCTTTTGTGTTATCATAATTTGACCAAAAATTGAATGATACAATGGCTATTTTTACTTTATCCAATTGAAAGTACGTAATTCTATCCTCAGGGGTTTTACTCACTCCTATTGGCTTTATTTCTTCTTTCGATAGATATTCAAGTGTATGCTGAATTGAGTGCTCTCCGTCGTCCATTATATGGTTATTGGACAGGTTTACTCCTGAAAACTTCAATTCATTATGAAAGAGCAATGTTCTTTGAAGTTTATTCGTAAAATGTTTCGGTGGAGTTACCTTTTCTTTATAGCCTATACCTATATCATCTTCGGATGTCCGACTTGTTTTAATAAATTCCATATTTCCAATCGACACGTCAGCATCAAATATCAGTTTACTTACTTTTTGGTAAAGCTTGTCTTTGGATCTATCGAGGTAAATATTTAACATTAAATCTCCTACAAGTACTACAGAATATCTTTTTGCTTTATTATCCGAAATAGCAATTGTTTCCTTCTTAATACATGTATTTTTCTCATGTATAGGATATCGGTTTTTATAGAGCCAAAATAACTTATCTAAGAGTTTCATTCTTCCCGCTCTCCCTTCTGTGTGGATGTTTTTTCCGGTTAGAAAAGAAAAGCTTCCAAAAAGAAAAAATGGTATTTGAAACAACCTTCTTTTCTGCTTACTAAAAAGTTCATTAAACGGCGTTTTATTATCCATAGCTCTCAGGTTCTTTTTAGACAAAAAAATACCCCTGAAGTTTTTCCAAGGGTATTAACGTTGATAACGATTATACTAAAGATGCGTCTCTTTCAATGGTAACACCATATTTAACACCTTCTGTTTCTAATTGTTCGCTTAGATCTTCGAAATACATTAAGAATAGTTTGTACACTTCTTCCATATATCCTCTGATTGTTTTTTCTGGATCTGGCTCATCTTTCACGAAATCCCAAACGAAGTCCCAAACAAATTGTGAGTGATTATCGTGAATATCATGATTCAAGTGTGCTCTTGCTCCTTTAACCATATCAGATCCTAAGTGCTTAGCAACGTTCTCTAACCATGTTGGTTGCGTTTTTTTCGTAGTATACTCAATGAAGTATGAGCTAATTACGTTCGCTAAAGGTTTACCAACATGTTCTATTACATAATAGAAATACCCTTGAAGAAGTTTTGTTGCGAAAAATGGATCTGTTCCATAGATTGTTTCTTTACTCACTCCCATACGCATCAAATCCGCAGCAAACATATCATCATGACACATTTCATCTTCTGCATATTCAGCCCATCTCTTTGCCATATGTGGGTCTGTTTTTGTGAAATGATGAACCGTTAAAGCATCTGCACATCTCTTCAATCTTAATCTCAAGATGATCTCAATTTGATGTCTGATATAGTAATCTAAATCAATGCTTTCTGAAGAAACAATGTGGTTTCCATTCTTTGCTTCCGTGTAAAATTTTACGATTAACTCATCTAAATAAGAATCAATTACTTTCTGTAATTCTAGACTTTTTTCTTTTTCCATGATAAACTTAAATTGTGGTTACTGTTTAAAAATTAATGTTCTCGTGTATATATGATTGACACTCCTTCGTTACTACATTCTAATGGGCTCAAAAGATTGATGAACGGATGCAAAGTGATTGATGTTTTCCCCGTAAAAACTGCTGTCGATTTGTTTTAAATAAGCTGCATCATATGTGTTTAAATACATCTGTATTCGCTTATGCTTATTTCCTTCTTCCAAATACACTTCTCGGTATGGAATGAATCCATATGCTTTATAGAGCCTCAAATACTTTTCTTCTATTTCAATTAAGGCAATGCTTACATTTTTAGATAATCCGAAATTGTAGATCCAATTCATAAAGTAATTGGTGATTCTTGTATTTCGAGCACTCTTTTCAATCATGAAACGATCAAGTTGGGCATATACTATCTCTGTAGAAATAACATTCAGATCAAACTTATCTTTTAAGCGTTGATCGCATTTCTGTATTGTACAGCGTATGCATCCAATAATTTCTTGATTTCTCTCGATGTAAAAGTTAAAGGCAGTATCGTCTAAATCATCTTTTAGAACTTGGTTTGACGCAGTTTTATTCAAAAAATGCTTGTCTAATTCTTGGATATAGATTTTGTGTCGGAAATTATAGATGCGTTCTTTTTCCTGAGTTGTATTCGCTATAAATATTTCATTCATACCGAATAATTTTTGAGGTGTGGAAGACCTAATTCCGTGGTTAAATAGGACATTCTCATATCAATTCAATAGTGGTTACTTTACTGACATATTCCTTGCACTGTGAGGAATAATGACACTACAATTCTAGCCATATTGAAATGGTAAGCTATTCAGATATCATTAAAAATTTATTAAAAAGCTTATATGATTTATTAATATGATACTATATTAACTAATTAATAATGAGACACTAACAAACATATATTGATTTAGTATAGTTAAAATATGCTTGAAGATTTCCGATAGATACGGATGCAATTAATGAAGTTTAAACTATCCGTTTTTCCTATTATTCTTTAGGGTCAAAAATGGAAGGTTTATCTCGCTTAGCTTTCGCTATAATTCCCAATCCTAATAAAAATGGACTTGTTGAAATCATGTATCTATCACCAAGATCAATCCATTTCATATAGCTCGCTACCATAAAAAAGCAACCAGCGGCAACCAAGATCATTCCTACCAAGGGCATAAGATCAAATTCTTTGCGTTTACTGGACCTTGAATCAATTAGATCATTTAATAATTGATTATCAATAAAGTTGATGACTTCTTTGATTTCATCTTCATACAATCCTTCACGCTTTAATTCAGCGCGAATTTCAGAATATTGCATCCCTTGTTGTTTCTTTTGAAGATACTGTTCTTCTAGGGTTTGAGATTCCATATTAGTAGAAAAAAAGATATTTATAATACCCGAAAAACTCTCGAAAGCACGCATAAAAATCTCGTGATTCAAAATAATCACAATGCGCCCCATATACTTCTTCTATCCCCTGTTTTCTAAAAGATAATTTTGCACGTGTAATGTGATAGAACTGACTAACAACAATTACAGATTCGTCTTTTGAATAATATTTTGAGAAGTTTTTACTTGTTAAGAAAGTCGTATTCCCCTTATTATCAATTGTGATTACCTCAGCTGGAATTCCTTTATCAATGAGATACTCGGCCATTTTATCGCCTTCTAAATGTCCTTCTTTTCCTAAGCCTCCACTGACAAATAACTCCTTTACGGTAGAATCAGTATAGAGCTCTATTCCTTTATCTAATCGGGCTGTTAATCTTTCTGATAATGTTCCATCTGGATACACAGTATTACCGAATACAACGGCAATATCTGCCTTCGATTTTTCATCAATTAAACCGTCTGAAATAGTAATTGTTTCGTGTACAACAAACCACGTGAGAAAAATAAAAAACACTCGTTTTAATGTTCTTTTTCTCATTCAGAATTTAATGTTTGCCTTGATGTATACTAAACTAGTTTGATCTTATTGTTTAGATCTTCGCGGTAAGAACCTCCAATTGGAATCAGTTTATCAATGTTTTCCAATGTTAGATTCGGATATTCAATCGTTGCTATTTTATCCAAGCGAACAATGAACGATCTGTGAACACGTACAAATTCTTCATTCCCCATTTTGGCATCCATATCCTTCATTGTTGAATGAATTGTATAGCGCGTATCTTGAGAATGAATTACTACGTAATCTTTAAGTGCTTCAATATAGAAAATGTCTTCATTCTTCAACTTAACGAGTTTACTATTTGATTTAACAAATACGTATCCTGTTTGTTTTGAATCTTTGTTTTCTACCAAAGAAAATAGCAAATCACGTTCTTTTAAGACTTCCTGCTCCTTTCCATGCTTATAGATTGCCATTTCTATTGTCGTATGTAAATCGATCTCCTTAAATGGCTTTAAAATGTATCCGTATGGTTCTGTAATTTTTGCTTTCGACAAAGTTGATTCATCTGCATACGCAGTAAGGAAAATTACAGGAATAGCACAATTCAATCGAATTTGCTCTGCAGCTTCAATACCATTCATACTTCCTTTAAGCATGATATCCATAAGTACAACATCTGGGTTCTCCGAAATTGCCATCTCAATAGCTTTTTCTGCTGTAGCGGATGCTCCTACTACATTATACCCTAACTTCTTTAAACTGTGTTGAATATCTTTCGATACTATGGATTCATCCTCAACAACCAATACGTTAATTTTCGACATTCTTTATTGTTGTTTGGTTTTGATATTATCAAATTTAATTAAATATTTCGTACCGTTTTTATTCTCAACGGTAAGCTCTCCATCTAATTGCTCAACAAGTGTTAAAACTAGTTGTAATCCGAGCGTATCTGTATTCATTTCTTCAAACTCCATTGGTAATCCAACTCCATCATCTCCAATGAATAAAACGATCTGTCCGTCTTCTTCGCTTAAATGTAAACTAATAGTTCCTGTTTCTTTTGGTTTCCAAGCATATTTTAATGAATTTGTTATTAATTCATTCACTAATAATCCACAAGGAATGGCCTGATCTAGCACCATATCTATTTCTTGTAGATCCGCATCGAGATTTACTTCTACTTCAATGCGATACGAAGCAATTAGATTGGTAGTAAGATTGTGTAAGTAATTAGAAAAATTAATACTTGAAAAATCTTCTGTTCGATACAGATTCTCATGAATGATTGCCATGGAACGAATTCTGTTTCTACTTTCTTGAAGAATTCCAAGTGTTTTTTCGTCGGAAATGAAAGAGCTCTGGAGGTTTAAAATACTCGAAATTACCTGCAAATTATTCTTAACTCTATGATGAATTTCTTTGAGTAGAATTTTCTTTTCCTTTAAAGATTCAGACATTTCTAAATCTGTTTTCTTCTTTTCAGTAACATCATGCGCTACTAATGAGATTTCCGCAACGTGACCTTCTGTATCAAAAATTGGATTAATGAAAATTTCCCACCACACCAATCTTTCACTACTGTTCATTTTCACTTCAAACTGAAAATATTCCCCTTTTCTAACATTATTGAATAACCTACGGAACAAACGGAGTCCAGCTGGATCAAATGCTTCCAAGAATATTTCGTCAAACGGCTTATCATATTCAATATTCTTCCCGAATAATTGGAAGAAATAAGATTCAAAATGTGTGTTAAATGACGTTACTTTCTGAGTTAAAGAAAGCGTTAATAAGAAAGTATTGGAAGAACTATCCAAAATAGCTTTTGTTCTCAAGAATTGTTCTTGCAGTTGTTTTTCTGCACGAATTCTCTCCATGATTTCATCTGCCAACTTTTTATTGGTTTCTTCTGCTAATTCAGCTCTCAATTTTTGTTTTGCCAATCTATTTTGAGCAGAGATATCCTTAATAATCATCATTGTAGCTGGAAGCTCTTCATAACTCGTAGAAACCAGGGTAATATCTGCTGGAATTACTTCATTTCTTTTTCCACTAATTCCTAATTGTATGTTTACGTTTTCTCCATTTGATCTATGCCATTCAAATTGTTCTATAAACCGATCAATGTCTTCTTTAATAAACAGATTTGCAAAAGAAAAAGCTCCGTCGAAATACGCTCTCATTTCCGTATTTTGATACACCATTTCTTCACCTCTAAGAATAACGATTCCTTGTGGGTTGTTTTCTAAAATGTTTTCAAAATTCTTTCTGTTTTGATCAACTCTACGGAGATACTTTTTCTGCTCTGTAGTATCGTGAATTACACATTGATAAAACAAACGATCGCCAAGAATGATTTCAATCAGAGAAACTTCAGCTTCAATTTTTCTTCCATTCCCGTCAAAAATCCAGTCAAATTTCGTGCTTCGCATATTTTGAAGCTTCAAACGATGCCCTAGATATTCAGTATTTTTTTCGTTGGATGTATCAAAACTCAGTTGAAATAGCTCAACATCTAACAAATCTCTTTCTGGTTTTCCAAAAAGTTGAATGGCTCTTCTATTCACATCAACAATTCGATCATGATCTAAGAGTAAAATAACATCATTAGATTCTTCAAAAATCAAACGGTATTTTTCTTCACTTTGCTTCAGGGCTTGAGAAGCTTTTTGAATTGTAGTTAAATCAATTACAGAACCTTCTATGTAATCCGTTAAGGAATCAAAATACCAACTAAAAATTAATGTTTTTTGAGACTTATTGGTTAATACCAGCTGTGTTTGATAACTCTGAATACTTTCTTTTGATTCAAGAATATCTAAGATAAATTCCCATTCTCCAATTTGTTTTTCAAGAAACAAGATATCACCCACTTTACAGGTATCTTCTAACATTTCAAAGAAGG
>JAUKWF010000065.1:6551-17948 GCA_032356525.1 Eutonina indicans
AGATTGTTGATGTGCGTAAAAGATTGTTGATGTGCGTAAAAGATTGTTGATGTGCGTAAAAGATTGTTGATGTGCGTAAAAGATTGTTGATGTGCGTTACATGTTGTTGATGTGAAGTGGAAAGATAGGCAGTACGTAGACTTGATCCAAGACTTTCTTAGCTTATCGAATATTGGGAAACTAGTACCATGCAGGTAAAAAATTTTGTTTTATAGTTTTGCCTATATACAGTGTGTCCCGGAGTAGGGTGTAGGGTAGGGTGTACACGGAATAGTCATAGTTCATACAACCCTAAATCTACCAGGCTATCCCTTACGTTCAATTACTTACGCCAAGCAACTTATTTAGCAAAGTATTTGAGGGTCGATAATGTGTCCCAGCATCCTGTAACCTCCAGAGGTAAAACTCAACTAGAGGAGGAGAGTATTGGTGTATTCTTTTGGGAATCAGATTCTTCGTTAATAAAAAAGTATAGTATATATTTTGCTGACTGACGCGATTTTGTCTAAAAGCGAATTTTTCTAAATTTGTCTCACAGGAATAAAAATCCAAATCCAATGATAAGGTTTTGAAAACCTACCGCGAGATCTTTACCCCTTTACCCGATCTCATATGGTGAATATGATCAAATGTCACGGGTGATATTTACATCGTTTTTGCCTTGAATTTTGATAATTTTTGCCGGATAATAATTTCACCTAGCAATCAATGAATTTAGACAAATCCGATTTAGAAAAAACACAAAAGTACTTAGGCTGCGATCACGTGTCCCAGCCTTTACATCAAATAACACTATAACTTCTACATTATCCCCAACGTTACCCTCTAGAATCCCTTATATCCATAGTTGCAAATACATATGCTAGCTAGTTTGTTTTAATTAGATACACTACGGATACTTAGATTGGGAAGGATAGATTTTTATCAATATATTGTACACTAAATAGGGTGCGGTATTGAGAAAAACTCCCTCTTGTAAAATTTGTTTGTTTTTAATTAAAAGGTAAGACCAAATGTTATTTTTGAAAACAAAATAAACCATAGAAACGGCACTTGTATAGTGAAAAAGACAATATTTTGTTTAGATTTCAAATCGAATTTTCTGCTGATTCTTATACACGGGTCAACTACATACAATGGTAGGACATAGCGTAATCGTATAATAATAAAGCAGCTAAGGGCTGCGAACCTCGGCGCTGACAAGATAAGAAAACGTTAGCAATTGTGCGTGAAATTATAGGCGCACACCATACAGCTCAAACAAATTCAATATGATGTTCAAAACGTTTTATAGACGTTGTTTGAACGTTTAAAAAGTTTAATGACTACAGAAATGTGTCAGGTAAAATTGGAAAAACGTGAATTGTATTTTAGGTTTTTGTTTACTTTAGAAATTTTTACAATCGGGAAAACGTGAAGAAAGTCATTCACATGCACGCAAATTGAATGGGTGGTTTCTACTCACATAAAACCATCAAATGTGTTTTAAGTTGTAGAAAGTTTTATTTGTAGAAACCATCTTTAATAACTAAAAGTCATAAGATGCACAAACAAAAATGTGACGACGCGCATCGGACTATTCCAAAGACCTCATGCTAGCTAGCGCTGAGGTCAATTAGTTTTGGCTTCAAAATGTGCAACCGTGCTGTGAGCTCTGGGACAGGGTACACCTGCTTGCTGCTGCTGAGCAAACTATATATATATTATTCAGGTTCTTGTCTTTTCTTAGAGTCGGACCTAGACATGTGGCAAAATTTCAGGAGGAGATTGAGCGGAATTTAAAAAGGTATATTAACTGATAGATTTTGTGAGAGTTTTTAATTATATCGAACACTCTCCTCCTGAAATTTTGCCACATGGTCCACCTTTGTTTCTGCTCTTTATAGACAAATCGCAAAAGTAGGACGGACGGGAAGCAGGATTGTTTTTCATCTCATTGTTCAGTTGAAGTATCAAGCTATAACACGTGCGCTATGATAAAAGCTAGTTTGTTTATGATTTATTTGCATTTTCAAAAATTCGCCCACTGGATTGTAGAACTTTTCAAACTTAAGTAAAAAATGACAGTACTGTCATACAAAGTCAACAAAAACATATGGTCACATGGTGTGCAATATGTAAACATTTTGAGGGGTGTGCTTTACCGTCGTGTTGGAAAGTTTTATTTTGCAATAGTGATGGATACAACGTGGTACAAGTTGAAGAAGTATAACGTTTCCAATTTCGAACTTCTCTCTATCTGGAACAAAAAGGGTGGACATTTTGCGGACTCTTTAATATTCTCTCTATCTTGACTACTCTCTATTTCGAACTTCTCTCTATCTGGAACAAAAAGGGTGGACATTTGTGTACTCTTTAATATTCTCTCTATCTTGACTACTCTCTATTTCGAACTTCTCTCTATCTGGAACAAAAAGGGTGGACATTTGTGTACTCTTACTCTTTCTCGAACAAATATTTTAATCCCTTGCGAGCTCGATAAAGAGAGATTCTTTGTTGAAATGCTTTGGTACTTGGTACCATCCAAATATTTCAAATATAATGACAAATGGGTGACAAATACAGAACATTGTAGTTCTTGAGACTGTGCTGAGGTGATCAAAAATACTTACATAATCTGACCAAAAAGATGTGCGGCCTTTGTAAAAATGCACTGTAAGGGTCGTAATTACTGTATAATAGATAATTTTTTTTTAAATTTATATTATCACCTTTCTGCGATATTTAGAAGGTAAATCTCCATTCAGCGACTTTTATTTGGATCAGGTCAGGACGAGAAAGTCAATAAAACGAGCTATGCACAGAATTTGCGTTAAATATGTCCCTATGGGCGTTAGACCTTTTTTTATTTTTTACGAAGCAAAATCTACCAAATTTTAATTCTTTCCAATTTGAATGTACATATAAATGATTGTCTTCAATTGAACACCTTAGATCCGCCCCTGAACCTTGTAACTCTTCTAAGAATTTCAGACAGTAACACTGCTTTCACATGAAAAAAATACTTAGATCTTTGGAGTTGTTTATACATTCAAATCTATATTTTGTTTACATTGTCAGCAAACCAAATGTCAACCGGGTATTGTTAAGAAGAAAAAATATTTTTGTTGCTCTAAAGGCACAAGAAATGGCGTGCCGTTCTTTCGTAAAACACTCCTTCTTAGTGACTGTGTTATCGAGTTAGCATGCTGGGAATCTGTCATTTAAAAAGGGGAAGAAATAATAGAAGCACGGGACACAACTATTACATACCATTAGTTTATAGTCGCGGAGTAAGGAAGTAGGATTGTCCGAACGGAATGGATTGTTGAAAAATATTGCAATAACAGTGGATGAATCTCTCTATCTTGACTAATCTCTAATTCGAACTTCTCTCTATCTCGACTTCTCTCTATTTCGAACTTCTCTCTATCTAGAACAAAAAGGGTGGACAATTGTGTACTCTTTAAAACTATTATTATCTCTCTATTTAGAACTTTCTCTATCTCGAACAAATTGTTTAATCCCTTGAGAGCTCGAAAAAGAGAGATTCCACGCTGTAAATTTGTTGAAATGCTTTGGTATTTGGTACCATCTAAATATTTAAAATATAATGACAAATGGGTGACAAATACAGAGAATGGGAAAAGAGAAACCTCTGGCACATCTATAGTTCCTCTACCCACTGCTCAGGGTGTCGAAAGGTCTAATAATTTCCTCGTCAGATATTCGAGAGATCCAAAAAATCTCGTACTTTAAAGTCCTTCTGCAGATAGTTAACATGTTGAAGAACTCTCGACTCTCTGAGTAGCAGGTCAAACATCAAGGATTAAGATGTGCCGCGCCGAGTACTCAAATACAATGTACACCCACGTAGAGATATCACAGGAAAAAAAATCTTGAAATCCCAATGGTCAAATCTTACAGGTGATATTTTATCGTTTTTGCCGTGAATTTTGGTAATATTATCTTGTAAAAAAATTCAACAAATTCACGGAAAACGATAAAAATACCTTTCCCTGAGAAAAAAAACCTAAAAAAAACATTATATTTATAAGATTATAAGATCTTTAACTGAAGTTGATGGGTTATTGATCAGTAACATTAGGTTAACAAAGGAAAGGTTAGAATTTCATGTGGTATTTTATGGAAAACTAAATGTCCGAAAGACTATTCGAAGCGTTACGGTATACTGTACGGTAAACTAATTGTCGATTACATCTGAAGTGTCGTCCCGTTAGTCACAGCCTTTTTATGGTCTTGGAACCCTAGGTACTAGGAGCGCCGCGACATGCATCAAGGAGCAAAATATGTTCTTGGTTGGAATCAGCCAAACGTCATATTAACATTGTTCTGGAATTGACGTAATGTTCTATCCGTTTTTGTTTTATATTCATGTTTTAGAATTTATCTGTAAGATCACATGAAATAATATAAAAATGGATCAAGAGACCAACTTTTCCGATATCAAGGAAACACCACTAATAATGCCAGCTTTTAGTGCACGAGGAATGGCACCTGCTGTAAACAAGAATTCAGTAGAATGGGTTAAGAATAATATCAAAGCGTACGGAAACGGTGCTTCAGAAGAAGCAACTCAAACAAATGGTTTTGGTGAGATTCAATTCACAGGCGCTACAAGGAAAGCCAAAGGAAAGGTACACCATCAATATTTATGTTGCCTTATAAGGAAGATCTAGTTTAATACACGCATTTTGCTAGTCCAGCTTTGTTTCTGATGCAAATTCGTCATGTGACAACACAAGCCCAATCAGTAAGAACAGAATCATTAAGAATAGGGTGAAATTCACTTCAACATTGATTTTCATGAGAACTATGTATTCATGAAAAATAGGTAGAAACAATGATGTAAGGAAAGTTATAATTACATTAAGTTATGTTTGTTAAAATGCTGGAACCAAGTATAGTGATATGATAGTAAGTTTTGCTTGAATGTGCTTTTATTAGGTGCATTTACCTTTTTTTATTTTGATTTTTTGAGGTATTGATGTATGAGCAATTGAAAATGTCAATTTTTTTTGCGTTAAATTAAATAACTTTATTAGAAATTTTATTTATTTGGACTTTATTTCATCAATGTCGTTAGGTTGCTTCTACCGTTTTTTTGCTGTGTAGCTTTTTATTACTTTTCTTTTAAACAGTTCATTCGCTTGGCAAATGACACGCCTGCGGAAACGATGTACAGCTTACTAACAGAGCATTGGGAGCTTGACGAACCGCAACTTTTGATCTCAGTGACAGGTGGCGCAAAAAGTTTCAATATGGATCCACGGTTGACGCAACAATTTGCATCGGGTCTTTTGAAGGTTGGTTACACTATTATTTGAAAGCTGAGTCCAAAAACATCAAAATCATTAAACATTAAAATCATTAAACATCAAAATCACTAAACATCAAAATCATCAAAAAAGAGATCGGTAAATTGGCTGTACTGAATGAAAATTACAAGAATTCAATCAGAGAAAGTTAAATATACGGCTAACAATCATCTAACGTACACTGTGCGATGTGCAACATTTCTAAAAAGTATATGGAAAAAAATTACATGCTTTGTGCTATCACAAAAGACTAATAATTAAATGCAGAATTACATAGAAACACGTTTCATTGAATGATTACCAAACAAAGGGATGGTCTTAGAGGTTTTAATAAGAGCGGAGTGTTAGATTTGTTTTCGCCAAAAAAACGGAGTGTCAGATTTGTTTTCTAGAACTAATAGTAATGCTAAAATTAAATGCGCCTTAGTTAAGGCTCACTACACTCTATTTCAGGTTCATTACATTCGCATTAAACCTTAATCATTATACTCCATAAATAACACGGAATGTCACATAATAGCTATAGCTATTCTTATGATATGTATTGACAGGTTGCTAACACACCCGGTGCATGGGTGATTACCGGTGGTACCAACACAGGTGTCATGAAGCATGTTGGAGAAGCGTTACAAGGATCCACCAAGACCTGTATTGGAATTGCTACCTATGGGATTGTCACCAACAAAACGGACTTACTGGAATCAAACCGGAAATGTTTCGGGGGCAGATTTCCCTACGCTGTGGCCAGTAGTTTAGTGGAGAGAGGAGCATTCTTAGATCATAACCATACGCACTTCATTTTGGCTGATAATGGAACGGAAGGACAGTATGGCGTAGAAATACCATTGAGGGCTTCACTGGAAGAACTTATTGTGAAAAGTAAGTTCGCATAGCCACATGGCTCTAAACGGTAGCAACAAATTTTGAAAATTTTTTTAAAATTTAAAGTTGGAAAATTTTGGAAACGCCCGCCTTGCGTGAAGAAAAGTATACGCTTAGGTCTACTAGGCAGAAATGTCTTCTCGGCGGGAGGAGGAGTAGTAGTACCAAGGCAAAACTAATACGGTCTCCGCTTTAGCTGCTACCCTAACTATTTGACACTGTGGAATACAAAGAGAACGCATGTTAAAGGGAAGCCTTGAAGACAAACCCTTGGTAATGGTATACCGTAAATGCTCGAATAAGCGCCCACTCACAAATAAGCACCTCTCTCGAATAAGCACCCCTCTCGTATAAGCGCCTGTCTCGAATAAGAGCGCCCATTTTGTGGGTAATCTTTAAAAAATAAAATAAAAAATAAGACAAACTAACTTGACGTTGAAGGGATATAAAACCACGCATGTTCAGGGTGAGCCTTGAAAACCAACCCTTTGGTAATGGTATATGCCGATGAGTTAAAATACAAAAAAAAACTGAAGAAATGAAACTAGAAAATAAAACTAAATTCCGACCTGAATGATGTATACATTGATATACGATGTTTTACTTGACGTTTTTAGCTGGAAATGGATATTATCAATATGAGCTTCTCTTGTTTTTGAGTCCTTTTCTGACCATTGAATTTCACTTAGTCATAGATTAAATTCACAATTCACAATTCACAATTTATCTTTCTCAATTTCAGGAAACGTTCCATCAGTACTTCTTGTGTTGGAGGGAGGCATTGGAACAGTTGGTACCATTCTTGGTTCGCTGAGGAGCGGTGTACCAGCTGTCATTATTAAAGACAGCGGAAGAGCTGCTGATCTCATAGGTAGGTAACACTATCATTATATTGTTTATTCCACCGCCCATAATATTTTGGCCTATTCCTAAGTTTGGGCGTTGAATTTTACGCCATTCTATTTAAAAAATAACAGACAATCACATCAGTTGTACAAATGTCTCATTTAGTTTTTTTCTTGTTAGTATTCGTGGTTTTGCTAGTCCGAAAAGACAACTTTTCGATAAAATACAGGGTATCCACAAAAAAAGTATCAACTTGTAATGCTCTCTTTAGTAGATTTTTTATTTTTTATTTATGTAGGATACAAAGTCACAAACACTCCCAAAGGACTTAAATAAAAGTAAATTGAGTGATAATTAATTCGAAATACCTTTGGATACACTTTTATTGCCATTGTTTATGTATTTCTATTACAATCGCGTGCTTCAGCAATAAAATTTTGTATCCTGCATATATCAAAAAATCTACTAAAGAGAGCAATAACAGTCAATATTTTTTTCCGGATACTCTGTATTTCCCAGGTTCCCAAAATAAGGTGTTCTAAAGTGCTTAAAAAGAATAATGTAACAATTTTCAATTTGATTGCTTTAAAAAGGTTACTGTCTGGATCACTTTATAAACGACGAACTTAACACAATTTGTGACGATCTGACAAACCAGAATGTAGACTTGCGCCAAGAAGTGGAAAAAATCTTTCCAGAGATCATGGCAAACGCAAAGAAAACTGAAGACCAGATTGAAGAGGAGTACACCAAGTTGTATTGCAACGTGGTACATTGTTTAAAGTATAGAAATCTGGTATGCATATTATAATTAACCTTGATTTTAATGCGATAGCTAATTATACCTTTAAGTCACAAAAACGACTTGAAACTCCGGTTCCAGCTTGATATTAATGATATTACTGACTGTTTACTCATCATCTGTACTAGTAAATACAAGTGTTTATACCAAGGGCTTTGTATTAGCTCAGTACAGAATAGCAAACAGTCAATAGTCCGTTTATTACCTGGTCCTTTATTTTATTTTGTTTCAAAAGTCTTTTGTTTACATTCTTCAAACTTCAAATAGTCAGTACGGGTTTCTACAGATGCCCTCGCAATTTCCCGCGAAAAACATCTGAACCAATCAAAAGCGCAGATTTATTAGCTGTTAAGTCTTTTTTAAAAATGGTGTGCAGGTAATAAGTTGCGGTATAACCTTGTCAGGTTTTACGATGTTTAGGAAAGGATATCTAAATAGTTTTTTTTGGAATTCATACTTATGCACAGACAAGATCCGAGCACTGATTTTCTTGGATGTTGTCTCAAACAAAAAGCTTATTTACATTGGTTTTATATCAAGAATTATTGAATTATTTCGCAACTTCTTTACTCATCAGTCCCTTGACATTTTCAGATTTCAAAGATTCTCACTTTATCTGATCGTTGACGACAATTAAATTTGTCGCTGACCATAAAACTTTTTTCATTTTTCTTCAATAGATCCATGTTTTCCAAATGGGTGGAAATGCGGACGTCGACGAAGCAATTCTCACAGCGTTGTTAAACAGTATGTAAAAAGTTTACTTATCTAATAATTATTTGATGACTTAGTGGGGAAATCCATTCAAAACGCCCCTTGCTGATAAAACGGGGTTTTCTATTGGAACGACGTACGAAAAATGTTTTTTCGCACCCAAATTTTTGTTGGCCTCAATTTTCCTTGGTCCATAACTTTTGTCTCAAAAGGTTAGACTGCAAGGACTGTGGTATCAATTCGATCGAAACTGAAGGGTTTGTTGTTGCGGTAATCTTGTACACTGGAGAATCTGCACTGAGAAATTTATTACAGAAAATACTCGAATTAGCGCCAACTCTCGAGTTATAACCAAGGAGGAATAACCGCCCAGCCCAAAACTCAAAATTTGATATAAAAGCGCCCAGAGTGTTAATTCGAGCATTAACGGCATGTGTAAGTAGTTAAAAAGAATCGTTTCTTTAAACTTTTTTTCAGCTACTAACCACGTAAGACAATTGAATTTGACATTATTATGGGATCGTGCAGATTTGGCAGAACATAAGATTTTATCACAACCATTGAGTGATGGAATGAAATGGAAGGTAAAATAAAGACATATATTTGTTATGGACACGTGCGAGTTTAAGATTTCTTAGCCTTCCTGGATGTTTTAGGCAGAACTGGAGCGAATTTTCTAATATTTTATTTGGAACGAATGAAGAACGAATTATGCCGAATTGCAATTATTCACAACGGCAAATTTTCTCTAGATTGCATAAATAACGCGTATAATGTATCTTTCTTTATTTTGACAAAAATACTTTTTTTGGAAAAAAAAACTCTGCCCCCTGCAGTTGCAAAGTTTGCAGTAGGTTGGATCAGAACCTGCTGGGCCATGGATCACATATCCATGGATGAACGATGAGTTTATAAAATCCTATTGTTGTAAAACAACGAGTGTGTACAAATACTTAGATGGTGTGTTGTCAAAAATAGACCGGGAAAAGATTAAGCCACCGACAGTATGAGAATGGTAGAAAATGGGTACAGTATTTAGACCGGGCTTTTGTTCGCCTGTAAATAACGACAGTCTCTTCTTTAATGACGTGTCTTTTTTATGTTTTATACCTTCACTGATGTCCCACTGATAAGCATGAATGGAAAAAAATACTTAATAGTCAACGAACAGTGTATAATGCTATAAAAAGATGTTTTATTTGATGCAATACCGTAATTTGGTGAATGCCTTTTTTTTCAGTTATACCTTGTGTAACAGGCGTTTGTGCATTATCTGTTTAGGATGACGAGTTACATTATTCCATGCTAACAGCTCTAGCCGATAACCGCGTTGAGTTCGTCAAACTATTTCTAACCTATGGTATCAGCATTTCCAAAGTGGTCGACCAAGAAACACTAGAATTCTTATACGCTTATCGCTCAAATGAATCTACGCTGAAATTCGAAGTGAAAAGTAGCGCTAGCAGCAACAATAGTAATCCTTTGATTGAGCAGTTTTGTAGAGAAAAAGGGTGCGACGCAGAAACCATTGATTTGAATAGAATAGTTGTGCTAATGAATAATTTGTGCAATGGTATACGACATGGTAGTCCCTTGTTATCAAATAATGTAAGTTTTTAATTTATAGTGTATATCAAAAAAAAAATTAAGAATATGGAGTGAGCTTCTTAACTTTTTGTAACTAATTTTATTTTAGGGGAACCGTTGCTTTATTCTTAATTTAGTTTTTGTTTCAACATGGGGCTAATAGAAATTGATTGAAGTTTTTGTTCAGTTCAACCTGTCTTAATAAAAATAGTATTATTTCCTACTAAAATGTTCTATTAAAAGATTAGATTTTTCAAACGCACATGGATCTTAAAAAAGTAGGGACAATTTATATACTGGTTATAGGTCTTTCAAATCTCAAAATGATATATATTTAATTTAAAGCTAAATCTGTAAATTTCTAGCATTGTATTAAATTTCGTAGTATAGAATATCAACGTTTGTATTCAATTTCTCCTCTTACAGGTAACAGTTGAGAGCAATCCGTATCTTCATTTATTCTTTTGGGCGGTTTTGAACGGTATGCATAAGATGGCTATGTATCTGTGGGAGTTTGGTGAAGAAGGATGCGCCAAAGCTTTGGTGGCTGCTGAGTTGAGCAACCAGCTTGCCGCGAAAGCCAACAAGATTTCAAATCTGCCGGATGATTACGTGACAGATCTACAAAACAATGCTTTGTAAGTTGTCAGTTAGATGTGGCCACCACCTCTGTTTTTAGGTCATATACTATTGTTTTTCGTCTCCTAGTCTGTTAATAGTTTTCGGATATTATTTGTTTTTCCTCACATTGATAGACGAAATTAATCTATCTTTCTACAGTATGATTTCCAATTAACGGACACTCTAAAAGGCAGACACCTCTAATTAGGGGACTGATTCTTTTTCCCCGGCAGAATTAATTCTAGTCAAACTCTCATAGAAAAATTTCTTATTAGAGGACACTTCCAATTAGCGGACAAAATCTTTTCTCCTAATGGTGTCCGCTAATTGGAGGGTATTATATCTAAAATGCAGTGTATACCTAAAAAAAAAATGGATTGTAGTCGGTATAAATAGTTATGGTTATTGTAATTGTGTTTTTCCATTCCCATCAAAGTTTCAGGGAGAAAGACAAAGCCTCTTTCCTTCGAGTTGGTTTCCAAAGAATAATAAAAAATTAGAAAAGCGAGAATATAAGTACCGTGATTCCACACACCACTAACTTGAAGTATGAGCTGTAAAAGAATATTTAATCTGATTGATAGCAGTACTCGACTTGGGGCTAGGTGTTTGCAAAAGTTCTTTCCT
>JAUKWF010000066.1:0-17897 GCA_032356525.1 Eutonina indicans
TTAATTTTGCGGATTTTAGCTAAATCCGCCAAATCCGCCAAATTTTCTTTCCGCCAAAATTTCTTCCCTTAAGGTATGAAATTATGACAAATTTTAGTTGAAAATTATGTAAAATTATGACAAAAAGTCAAAAAGTCATAAGAAAAAAAAATGATCACACTACTCGATCTTTCAGGTAGTAAAACCCAAACTTATTTATGACAGGTTACAAAAAAAGTCAAAAGAAGACCAAGATCACACAAAAAGTTGAAGTGGGGAAGAAATTTTAAAAGTAATATTACTTTTAGGCTGGGATGATAATTAGTATCTAAGGAGGTCCCACAGGTTAGGACCGACAAGCCAGGATATTTTTTCAAATTTTGGCTCACTAGATTAGCTAAATGTCACTCCAAATATGCAAAAAGTGGATGGACTAAAGATTTATATTGAAAGATTATCAAAATAATGACAATTTATACCAACTTAGTAAAAGTGTCAAAATAATCAAAAATTATGACAACATACGTAACATGCAGAACAATTTACCAGCTACTATGATGAACTTTGTGGCAAAGTATTGTTTTAATTTTGATTCAAAGGATAGTATGATACATAAAACATTGAAGGTAAAAAGTGAAAAATTACAAAATTCCCTGATTTTCCCTGATTTTCCATTATATCCATCTTTTTTCCCTGATTTTCCCTGATTGAATTAATATTTCCCTGATTTTCCCTGAATTCCCTGATTTCCCTGATTTGGTGGCAACCCTGTATTAACCACCTAAAATTCCTGCTTTCTTTGAAATGATTCTCCTAGAATAAATTAAATTTTGCAGGAATTTGATTTGGCAGATGGCAAAAAATTTTAAATTTGGCGGGAATTTAATCTGGCGGATGGCGAAAAATATGATACCAATAATTCTCTTGCAGCTATTATATGTGACATAGTTTGATGTTTTTTAACTAAAATTTCGATTCTATACAGATTATTGCAAATTTACATTGAAAAAATTGAAAAAAAAATTTGGTAGCTGGTAAAAAATAACAAATTTGGAGGATGACAAAATAAATTATATTTGGCGGGAATTTTTAATTTCAAATTTTCTTTCCGCCAAAATTTCTTCCCTTAGGGTAGCTTACATTCCACATCTATAATGCATGATGCTTATAGCAGTGAAAATCGCCAGTGGTATGAAAATCAATCAGCGCATTTGATCATATTTGTTTTTAATCAAATTTTTAGATTAGCGATGACCTTAAGGCCTGTGGCCTCTTGTTGTTGTTTAATCACTGTTTCTTTTATCTATATGGATAATTACAATGACCTCCGGGGTCGGATTGCTTAGTCGATAGAGTCACCACCAACCCCCGCAAAATAACATAATTAAGCAGTTTTAGTGTGATTGAATAACTCAGGAATGTCTCTCCCCAGACTCTTTTTATAATCATTACCTTGCAGTGTAATGCATTCTCGATTTCAAGCAGTTTGATTGGCTAATACCCGGGGGACTGGTTTTAAGAAGACATTGTATTGTGACGTCAAAACACTGTACATTTGTTTTGAAAATGAAACAAAGCTGTGTGACCCAATAACTCAGGAATGTCTCTCCCCAAACACTTTTATAATCAATACCTTGCATCGTAATACATTCTTGATTTCAAGCAGTTTGATTGGCTGATATCCGCCAACCCTCGCAAGCAACATAAATTTGTAAGTTTGTAATTGAGTAATAATGGTTTTATACGGTGGGATTCAATAATTCAGGAATGTCTTCCCAGAAGCTTAAAGTGGTATCCTATTACCCGTGGGAGGGAATAGGTAACCCCTCAGGTCATATTATTGTGTAATGCTGTACTGGTACTGCTATAATTATAGACTTTGATCTCTCTGACGACCGGTGTGTTTTTGCATAAGCCATTAATGACCCGTGTAAAAAAATATAATTATATCGGCCATTTGACCAATCAAAATTAACCTGTAAAATAACCTCTAAAATAATCCATCAACATTTATTTTGACTGGTCTAATAGAAACTAGTACCCTAAAAGATGGTCCCCGTTGACTAGCTACTAGCTATTGGAGATATCTTCTATTATATATTGTATTATATATTTGTATACATTACATACTTTTGTATTTTTATATTGACGAATAAACATTACTTACTTACTTCATTTTGTTCTTGTTGATCGGTCAACGATCAGTTTGATGTATTGGTTACTGGTCTGCTAAAACCTATGTACTCCAATTTGAAGGTTACATATTTAGACAGGGCCGGCACATTTTTCCCCAAAAAAATAAATTTTAAAATATTCATAGTTATTTTGATAAAACTCATACTTGTGAGTATATAATTTCCTACTTTATGTGTAAATTTGGGGTGTGTTTAAGCTAAACTAGCGTATAATAAAGACCCCAACATTTTTTTTGTCCTGTCGGCCCCAACTTAGATACTAAATATTTTGGCCCCTCCACTTTCAAAATGGATTCGCCGGCCCTGTTAGAATGTAACAATCATAAAAAGATAAAAAAATGTTCATTAAATTTCTAACAAATTTTCTTAATCTCACAGTCTAAAACAAGGAACTAACTGTGGTTTGTGCTCACTTGACGAAAATTTTAATTTTTTCTCGTCAATATTTTTTAAATAATACCCAGGAAGGGAGTCTTAATAACGCGGTTTATTCGGGACGTAGAGTATTGTCCTGGACACCACAGGAAATATAGAACATGTGCTATTAAACTGTTATTAATTTCAATTTTGTAAAAAGCAGCGAACATAACTATTTTAAAAGCTATAGATGGTTAAAATATGGGGCTACATTTTATCGGGACATCTGTATATGTATGTAATTGATGTAATAAAAACTGAATCATCCATAAAAATACAGTTCCTTCGAAAAGAATTGAGTTATAAGACTTATAAAATATCATAAAATTGCGTTCAACTTTTTTTATATACCACCCTTTATTCTATTCTTGGTATATGGTATGGCATTCAATTTTGTTTGACATGTTGTTTTTGGGTCCTTTTACAGTGTATTTGTCACCCGCGCGTCTGACTTTTCCTTCTTTCTTCCTCCTTTCTGTGTAAGTTGTATTAACATACAAGCCCTTTCATAATAAAATCACGTGATTTTGTTCCCTCTGATTGTTAAGTCCTTAAATCTATAATGATCAATAAAAGTGCCTGGTTGATCAATGTGGTATATTTGAAATTAACATCAAAAGCGGCGTTAGAACATAAAGACTATTTTCCACTAGCGACATTTTTCGTCCGAAGTCACTTTTTCTTTCCAAAGCAAAACGTACAAGATATGTGCAGTTTGTTTTGGTTGAAATGCAGGATTTGTTTTCTAATGATACTTTAAATAATTGGACCAATCATATTGTCTGATTAAAGAAAGTCGCAACACGATTGGCTGTTGTTTTACCGCCACTTTTTCGTATCAAAAAATCTTTCGATCTCGAAATTGATAAGCTGTATACGCATTTTACTTCAAAAAACATCGCTTCGTATGATAAAAATTATGATAAATGGCTTTGGAAGAGCAAACATCCGTATGATATAAGCAGGAGTGTTGACAATAATTATACAGATATACAGTACTGAGATTGTAATCACAAAATAAACATTGAGTTCTTGTGCAAATCCTAAACTTAATGTGTACAGGGTGTCCCAGATAAAATGATACGCTTTGACTGCAGAAATATATTTAAACTGACATAATGTGACGTATAAACATGTCACCAATATCTTTATGCTGACTTTTCATTTTTTAATAGCTTCATTTTTTATGACTCAGTTATAAGTACAATTATTTTGATAAATTTCTTGAAATAGTTTCTTATGTAAATTGGTCTTGATTAACCATTATAGAAAAATATCGTAAATCTCATGGTAAAATCTTTAAAATTTCTTCATACATTAAATCTCAGAAAATAAAAATTACATATCTAAAAACTTTATTTAAAATCCTATCGAATGGTCTAAGAATCGCTAATGTTTTGTTACGTTTATAAAACGTTATAGCTGATTAAAAACTGGGTCCGTGAAAATAATCAAAAGTAAGCTAGCTTGCTAGTCAGGGGTCCAAACGGTGCGTTGCGGGTCTTGCGTAGCTTTTGGGTCTGTAAAATATATATATCGATTTAATATGCCCACATTCAATAAGGCGCATTCCTTAGAAACTGTAAAGAACCAGAAATTAACTACAGTAAAGTACTTAAAGTAATGAGTTCATTTTTCTTATATACTGTGCATGATACACTCGCGCTTTGCTCGCTCGCAGTGGAAGAAAAGCAGAGTAAACAAAAGTAGGATAACATACACACATATGAATGTATGATAGATGTATGATGAGAAATGTAACTTGATCATTACGAAAACATACACAGGGACAAAATGTGACCAGATAATGGGATAAACCTGGATAAACTGGATAAACTCTAGCAATACTTTTGTCTTTACATGGTTCAAATAATTTTCGTCTGGTGTGACTCACTCAATATGCTATAGACGAAGGTTTTTCGAAATACAGCTACTTTTTGGGGTGTTTTTATAATCAAATGTCTCAGTGCACTGATTTTTCTTATGACGCCCTTTTATAACGTGATAGTAGATATATTTATCTTTCAAATGATACCAGATTTATTTCCTTTTGTTAGGAACCTCAAGGAACTTTGAGTAAATTGACCGACCAAAGATGGTTTTCATTTCAAGTGTTTCGATGCCCAAAAAATAAATAAAAACACGTGATCTTTTACAAACGTAATTCTCTAATAAAGACATGTTTGGTCACGTGCTTAACATATTCCATATTAACCAACACAACAAAATATAACAACATGGCTATTTTCATTTGAAAGAACAGGCTGTCAGTTTGTAGTTGACTGGTTGAGAAAGACAAAGATACGTGGTTGTGGTTTTTGCGAACATTAATCTGAATAATGAAAATGTAATTTTTGAGGTGAATTTTACAACGAACAGTGGAAACATTTTTAGGTGCACATTATTCGTTTTCAGAAACTTTGAAAGAAACTTCTATATGTCATCTGGTCATGTCAAATCATAATTCAGACGTTGGACGTGTATAAAAAGACAATAACAAATCTGTGAATTGGTCTGACTGGCTTTGTTCGTACAGCTGAAGCATGCTTATATTTTGTATTGGGCTATCCCAGAAATAGTCCGTACCCCCCCCTCCTATTTTGAGGAGGTCGGACATCCGCACCCCCGTACTTTAAAGTGAAAATCCAGGGGGGGCACTGATTATGTTGGGTAAAAATCCAGGGGGTCACTAAATATGTCGTAAAAATCCAGGGGTGTTCTAAAAAAATCATCAAAAAATCCAAGGGGGTCTTTAAAAATCATGGTTAAAATCCAGGGGGCGTTCCCTTGCCAAAAGATGACCTACTCATTTTTTATTTTCACTTTATTTAACGTTGGATTTTGAGAAAAATAGTTACAACAACTAATGAATTTCAACAAAAGCCATGGGGGGGGGGAGTACGGATTTTTTCTGGAATAGCCCATTTGGACAATGTTTTACGCCATCAAATGCAAATGTAAATGTATTCAAAGACAATTACAATGGTTCCTAGAATTCAGGTACTGGGTGGTAAACATTGAGCTTTGCTCCCCTCGTCTACTACAAACTAGTGTAGCAACGAACCGATAGCGCGGTTGGGGGAGCAATCGCCCGGCAAGCGAGAGGCCGTGGGTTCAATTCCCACTCGATTTGTTACCTTTGAGATAACTGGGAAGTACAATAGTGCAGGATCTGTATTACCAATGAAGACAGATTTGTTACTTGGTTTTGTATGGATTTGTATGAGTTTTGTACCATATTTTACCTTTTGCGCGGGAGCATGTTGACCCTAGCGCTATATAATGTGTAATTCTTTGTAGTCGCCCCGCAGGGGCTTTTGTTGCTTCATGTAGCGGACTTGCTCGCCAGAAAAATATTCATGTTTTGTTTCTTGAAAAATATTCATGTTTCTTGAACTTTGAACGCTGCGGTTGGAATAATGTTGGAGCAAATTTTTGCAGATTCGTAGCATCAATGGACAAGTCTCACGAAGATTTAATAAAGGAAAATTTAATTACGTAATGTTTTAAGTATGTGTGCCCACGGCTCAAAGACATTCAGATGGAGGAACACAAGATCGATGGTAGACAAAATCCTTACATTTGCTGCTGTATTTATTGACGGTTTTCAAAAGAGGGTAGTGTTTTAAAATAATATAATGTCAGTGTGTACTGTCCTTATGATTCTAAAATACTACAGTGAGAACGATTATTTGCTTTGTTTTGATTATTGCTATTTTTGGCTGGTTGGTGGGAAGGAAGAAGTGTGAAACTTTGATTGGATTGTGATGCTTCAAGATCTTCAAAAAATCGAACAGGTATGTTTTAGCAATTTGATGTCTAATGTTTACTAAGGATTTTTCTATCATGTTTAGTTGGCGGGCATCTGTCAGCGCATATTTGCATATGCATTGTTTTTGTGTTATTTCAGGCGGTCGTACTCGATGCAATCGATAGCTTTTTGCAATCGATACGTAATCGAAGGATATTTATTGTTTCCGACAATCGATCCAATCAAAGTTTCACACTTCTTCCTACTAATCGAACTTAATCGTAACTTAATCGAATTCACACAATTTTTTGATTTTCTTTAAAGTTTGACAATCAAATATTCAAAATTAATCGAACTTTTGTCATTGGATTCAATTTCATTAAGTTCGATTACTTCGATAATCGAACTGCTGTTTGATTAAGACAGTCTGGGTTTAAAAATTATAATCATTGTGTATATAATCGATATTATATAGTTAATCGATGATCAATCAAAACTTAGGATTTGTATGGACCCTGGATTACTTATCAATTATTGATTATCTATCACCACGAATAAGGTGAACTACGAGCTTTGAAAGAATCGGTGGGTTAGGGTTATCACGTTTTGTTTAGGCAGATTTTCAGGATTTCAAATGAAATTATTTCCGTCAAGGCAGTCAGATCAACTTCATAAAAAATAGCATTCAATTTTATTTTCCAGGTCCTCGCCCAACGAAGAAAAATTTTAACTAAAGTCCTCATAAATTTAGTCTATTTTATACTTGTTCTCAACCAGGCTAAAATGATAATGAGATAATTAACTTTTTAATGATTTTTCTCACTTAAGCCTGTATCTTTGAGTATATAGTTTTAAAGAGGCTTTATATATAAGGACTTCATTTGAAATTTCTCTTTCATGGAGTGAGCATGTGGAAAATTAAATTCAATGCTATTTTCATGAAGTTGACCTGACTGGAATGGAATCTTTGTTTTCAAATATTTAAATATCCAAAACCATCTTATTGCTTTAAAATATATTTCAGTAGCCATTTCTCCTATGGCTGGGCTGAATGAGCTCTACACGCGGGGCATTCATAGCGACAGCTACTTGCTAGTTACAATTTGTGGAGTTACATTTTACTTAATTTTTCAGTTCTTTGTTAAACAATTTTGCATAATGTGCTGTATTTTTATCAGGAATGGAAAATAATGATTCAGTAATGAATATTGACAAGAAAAATAATAAAACTTGCAAGAAAAGAATTATGTTCCAAGCAGAATAAACCAGCCTAGGCTGGAAGCTCAGACCTGAAAGCTTAAAAAGCTGAGAAAAGTAGATTGTTAAATCATTGATGAACAGAGGGTGATAAACGAGCATTGATTACATCTTTTGAGGAATTACTAACACGTGAAGATAAAAAAATCACAAATCTGATGTACGAATCACAACCTCAATCATAAGGTTGTAGACTTTTTAAAAATGGTAGAAAATAACCAAAATCACAGTATAACTCAACCCCACTCAATGCTTTTGAAAGTGGTCTGTTTCCATATGGTAGCAATAGGTGAACTTTATTACATCAACCTTCGAACCTTTTGACCGAGATTGTACAATATTTTAAGTCAGTGGAAAATTAGAATAATAACTAATAAATTATTAGATAGAACTGGTAAGTTTTATAGTGATATAGCTTTCCTGAAAGTTTCATGTAGTTTGGTTCACCCAGAGAAAGGTTATGACCGTTCAAAGTTTACTGGACACTTTTAAACTAAAGAAAAAACGCTGCCAAAAATATTTAAAAACAAAGAAAAAGAAAAAGAACATCCAATTAAAAGCATCAGTACTTCATTTTATTTGCAAAACAATAGCTACTTTAAATAAATTTATAATTCAATAAATGAAAATGTATACAAAAGTTATACGCATTGTTTTCTTTCATTATGATTTTTTCTTTATTTATTGAACGTTGATGGATAAAAAAAACAAAAAAACAAAAAAACCATTCGCGCCAAAACCGTTTCCCCGAAAAAATCCAATAAGATATCACTTTTTCGTCTCAATTTTGATCTTATGCCTCTCCTTGGTTACTTGAGGGCAATAAATGAGGCTTCAGGATTTTTACGAGTTCGCCAATTCTTTTGGGGCATTAAGAACAATTTTCCATTGATTTTTGTGATGCGGGAAAGTATTTAATTGTTTGGCAGGTTCAGATTTTAGGGTAACGTTTTCGTGTTCTCCCCATCTTGTTGCAACATTTCGTTTGGTTTCGCCAATGTAAGTTTGACCACAAGAACAATCACCTTGGTAAATTTTGCACGCTGGGTACGGGTTCTTGTCTTTTAAAGGGAATAACGATTTGACCTTTCTTGTTGACCATATAATTATGAATTATCATAATTATCACTTGTAAAGGATTTCAATTTCTCTAATAGACGTTTCACTAATGTTTCATTTTTCTCACAAAATGGTATCTCGATAAGGATTCTTCTTTTTGGCAGATCAAATAAAAAATCAGGTATAATGGGTTCGTCTTCAGATGATTTAATTTTGGCTTCAAATTGACGAATTACACTTTCAATAAAAGGTGGAGGAAAAGCTGCCTTTTGAAACTTTGAATGGATTGCTCGTTTTTCTGCTTCAAATTCCATGCTTATTTTGTGGGAGCGATACAAATCTCCATTTATGGCATTACGTTTGTAACGTTTAGGTACTTGAGATAAACAATGGCTGGGTAAATTGTTTGGTTTTCGGTAGACTGATGTGACTGCTTTGTAATCAATGATATATATTTTGGTATCTAGGAATTTGGATGGGTTTTGTTTAACAGTAAAGTTTATATTTGTATGGTAATTATTCAGTTTAACGAGGAGTTCTTCGTCTATGTTAATTTTTCTTCTACTGATAACGTCGTCGACATATCTCTTATAGAATGTTGGACTGGATGGTTTAACTGTTTCTATTTCTAGATCATTTCTCAATTATTTGATTTTTTATTCCTCCCGCCTCTGTCCCCCAAAAAAATCAATCTTTGTTTTGTTTTGATTTTAACCTTTCCAGCCCGAAAGACGTATATATACGTTCCAAAACACTCTATTTACCATACTAGACACTTTTGGTCATAACTTCTGACCACTTGAAATTCAAGAAAGAAAAATCTGCTATTCTTTGTAGCTGAGAAAAAGAGCTTTCCAATGATACCATGGTTGATACCTTAAACTTGTTCTCCTGTCCAGAAATTCACTCAGAAAGTTTACTTTTTCAAAAAAAAAAGTTGAATTTTTTTACTATTTTCAAAAAATGTTGCGCGCTGAAAAGGTTAAAGAAAAATAATAAAAATCTTCAAAATGCTTCCAAACTGCCCAAAACTGGTCTTGAGCATATAAGAACCATATTAGAAACAATTTGGGCTATTTTTAATATTTTCAGGACCCTCAGTTAACCTTTCCAGCCCGAAAGACGTATATATACGTTCCAAAACACTCTATTTACCATACTGGACACTTTTGGTCATAACTTCTGACCACTTGAAATTCAAGAAAGAAATATCTGCTATTCTTTGTAGCTGAGAAAAAGAGCTTTCCAATGATACCATGTTTGATACCTTAAATTTGTTCCCCTGTCCAGAAATTCACTCAGAAAGTTTACTTTTTCAAAAAAAAAAGTTTAATTTTTTGACTATTTTCAAAAAATGTTGCGCGCTGAAAAGGTTAAGCGCCTCTGATTGGCTAATTATTTCCAAATCATAAAAGCTGATTGGTCAAACCTATTACGGCATGTCTAGAAAATTGAGTTATTTACCGTAACTTTTTGCCACCAATAGCACCTATCCTAACATGGTCATTTGTATACCAAAAGAAGCGTATTTGGATATAAAACATGATGTCAAATGTTTCAAGTTGGCATTTTAAACCAGCTTTGAGTAAAAAGCAAAACACCTGTTTTGTGACGTCACAGCGGTAACAGGTGTTTTTATTCGAAAACGTTATGTTGTTGTTACATGATATTTCAATATGATTAGTTGATGGGCTTTCTATTTTAGTTCAGTTTAAACTCTTATAATTTTATTTTAAAACCCGTGTATTGCCGATTTTGAAACATAACTGCAAAACTTTATTTCAAGCAATCATAGTTTGGTGTCACAAGCAAACATTTTTACAATCCTTAGAAATTCATTAAACGAATTGTTAATGAGGACTACTTGCAGTACTTTAACGCAGTCGAAAAACACCTTGTCAGATTTGCAGGTAAGTCTTCCGAGACGGTAACGCTTCGTCATCATGATTTATCTCCGTATACTTAACTCTTCATTAGTTTGCTTTTAGACAATCAATAAAAAATTCCGAAATATATCGTCAAAAATTAAACGATTTAATGTTATTGGTGATCAAATGTTTAGGAATGGAACGAAGATAGAAACAAGATTTTGAATGCGGAAATTTATTTTAGAAATTAAAAATTACAAAAATTACAAACTATTTTTGCAACAGGTTAACTTTCGTTTTTTCTGAAGTAGTATTTTAATGGTCTGGCTCGGTCTTGAATTTTCCTTTGAACAAACAGGCGTTCCACATCTCGTTGAATTCCAATCCCTTTGGACAAGCGATGCATCCGACAGTTTGTCCGTGGAAACAAGCGATGTATTGGTGTGGGTTGTGTGGGTCTTCAATGTTTCCACTAAAGTGTGGTCCACGGGCTGGGCATTTGTCTGGGCACGAGAAAGTGGTGGCTGGATGCCATTTTTGTGTGGTGACACAGTCGTCGTGTTTGCTGTACAAACATTGGTTGCATGATTCGCTGAATTCCAAAGACAGTGGGAAGCAGGGTTGACAGTAGGCTAATCCGTTGGAGCATTGGAGGAAGTAGTTGCGTCTGTATCGGCCATAGTAAACGTATTCGAAGTTTCCGTCAGCTTTTCCATGGCACAAAGAGTCTGGGCATGGGACAGCAGGTGGTGTAGGTCAAAGGACTTTACCTTTTGTAAGACGTCCAGATTGAGCTCCAAATTTTGAAGCACAACATCTCCACCCCATAGTGAAAGACTGAGATCTTCTGGTTTCAAATTTTTGATATATTTGTCAACATATCCCATAAACAGAGGAGTGATGTAGCCTTCAAGCATTTTGATATTGTAATGTTAATGCAAAGATCTAAACATCTGGAGGTCTTCTATGCGACAAACAACAATTCTTCATTCCTTATTATTTTTTCCTGAAAAGATAAAAACAAGTTTTTGATGAAGTGTCTGAAACCAATTAATTGTTTTAAAGGCTTTTGAAGGGGTTACCTTGGTTCAACCATAAGGTTCTAAATAAAAAAGGTTCACAAACTTAAAAACCATTCATATTAGTCAGCTTAAACAATTTGTAGCAGCTCCTGGATGCAGAGAGCATCATTTTTTAGACCCTGCCAAAGTATGAGATTCTCAGTGAAAAGGGAAAATGAAGACCAAGAGTTCAAAGCCAAAATTCTAAGGTGTCTAAAAAGATGAAAGTTTGAAATCGAAAGGAAAATCTGTACATAATGAATCATAGTAAAAATAAACAGTAACACTTTAAACAATTTAATAACTATATTATATTATAGAATAAGGCCTTTTATTATATAAATTAAGTGTTGATGTCACAAGTTGGGAAATATTTTTAGAGGAGAAAAGAAATGTACAAGGCTGTCAAAATAAAGGAGTCAAGTTTCCTTTTTTCATATGGAAAAGGTCATGGCCCTTTCATATTTGACGATGTGTTGCTTTATTTTTCAATACAGTTGTTTAAACAAAAGAAATAAAATGTCAATTTCAGGCCCCTATAAAGGAATGGATTTGAAAGACCACACAATACTGATTGCCATACTACTAATACTGATTTTCATCATGTTACGCTGGGTATTGAACTCAATTTTCATTCTGTCTACAGTTTGTAAGTAGCAAATCTTTCATATTGAATAATATTAAATTGTGAAAGTTCTATTTTTCAAATGTTGGTGGATCCAAAATATTTTTGAACCATTTTTCAATGATTCTAAACATAGAAAACATAATTGTCATTTAGATGCATGCACTGACCGAAATACAAACTGTCCATCATGGAAATTTTTATGTAAAAACAATAAAGAGGTTCGAGATATCTGCAAAAAGACTTGTGGTGAATGCTCAAGTGCCGGTTCAGGTGGTTCAGGAAGTTCTGAAAAATGTGGAATCTCTAAAATTGCTAATGCTGGAGCTGATGCTGATACTCAGCCAGGAGCTTGGCCCTGGATTGTTTCTTTACAAACAACATGGGGGTATCATTTCTGTGGTGGTTCTATCTTATCTTCCACATGGGTAAGTATAGTAAACTTTATCAAATGAAAATTTCCAAATGCAGTATTTTTAAAATAATAAAGAAAGAAAAGTTCATCATGCTCAACCCTGAATTTATAAAAACATGGTGACCACAGAAATATTTTTTGTAAATTCCAGGACTTTCAAGGACTTTCCAGGATATTTTTTTACTTTTTCCAGGAGTTTAGACCACAAAATTCCAGGATATTCAAGGACAAAATTGCAAAAAACAGGAAAAATCAAGGATTTTCCAGGATATAAAGTTTCAATTCCAGCAAGAAAAGTATTAATCAAAGCAGGAATATGTAATAGCGAAGCTGGATGATGAACGAGAATTCCTTAGAGAACTGCTTCCTTTGTCTTTTCTATTGTTAACTATTCATAATAGAAACCTATCTCTGTACCCTTGAGTGTTCTGATTTTGTAAGAAAAATAAAACAGGAAAAGTCTTCATACAGTATCCCAGCACAGCCCTTGCTAATGTTCACACTTTTCATAAAAAAGAATATGCGTATAATATAGCCAACAATTTCCTTGTAGATAAAACTTATTTTTTGTCAGCATGTGTCATGAATTTGACAGGTTTTTCATGATTTTCTTTAAAAAATTTCGGATGTAAATATTCTGAGAAATATTGTTCCAATTGACTTGAAAGTTTTTCCATAACCAGTCGGTATGACTGGCTATCTGAAAATATAAGTAAGAAAGCGAGGCACCCCGCGGTGTAGCACGGTATTTCAAATGAAAAAGTGCTACTTTTAATCTTAAAGAAAACATTTCTTATAAATGTAGTAATAATAACAATGTTTTTCATCGCTTTAAATTGTCTTTCACCAATGTTTTACAGACTCTCTTGATAATTGAAAGTTTTTAATCGTGAAAGATAACTGCAGCAGCAAAATCATTGGATAAGAGGAAATCCAAACTAACGGGTTTGCAATTAAGAAAAGTTACACTTCACATCAAATTTCTATGTCAGGGTACAGAGATAGAACAAGGCTTTTTTCAATGTGCTTTATCCAGCTTCGCTATTACATATTCCTGATCAAAGCAACGATAAAAACAATAAAGTAAGATTCAGAAAACTTTGTTGCATACTTTGGCATCGTTAATTATTTAATTATTTTCATATATAGCAGACTATAATGACCGATCATTTTTTAGAATTTTATCAGAAAGATAGAAAAGACAATATAAAAAAAAATGTCCAGCAGTTTTAAATATTCCAGGACATTCCAGGACATTTTGAAAAAAAACTTGAAATTCCAGGAGTTTCCAGGAATTTCCAGGAGAAAAATTAAATTCCAGGATATTCCAGGATATTCCAGGAGCGTGGCCACCATGAAAAAGTAGAAGCATGAAGGTAAGAAATTACATGGAGAATCAACTACATAAGAACTACAGTGTGATTTGTTTTGTTAGTTGAAACCTACATAGTTTTGCAAAAAATTCTTGTTTATATTTTGATTTAAATGTTTCAAACCTCAAAGAATTTTATATTTTCATCAGGGATACTTTTGCAAGCGAAACTTTTGCGAATTTTACGACTTTAAGCACGTTTTGAACAAAAGTCATTCTCACAAAAATCTTTATGTCTAAAGCAGCAGCTGCTTTCAAATTTCGACAGATGATAAGTAAAAGGTTACCATTCATCAATATATAAAAAAAAATTAAATTTATGGAGGATTCCACGAGCAGCGACGCTAAGAAAAAAGGAATTTTGTGCTTATTTTTGCAAGGTTTTTTCATTTTTTATTAAAAACCGTGTTTTCTTTCAATGTACTAATTAAAAGTGTATAGAATTTTCTTATTCAAAGAGTTTAAATTCTCATCAACTTTGATATTCCCATGAGTGCATGTCTGAATAATTGTTTTTTCCCAAAGCAACCAAGCAGCAATTTGCTATTAAGGATTAGATACAATGGAATAGTATGAGTTAAGTCTCCATGTGTTTTTCTTATCTCCATGGTAGAAGGTATCTATTTTTGATTATTTTTCTCATTTCATGATTTTAAAGATTATGACAACTGGTGATTGCATTTTAACTCGCAAAGACAAACCAAGTGGAGTGATGGTTGTAGCCGGTGCACATGATATCAAAGCGAAAGAGGAAAGTCAACAGAAAATTATAGCAAAGAGAATCATTCGACATCCTGGTTATGATTTTGACAAGCATGGCAGCAACAATATTGCTGTGATTGAGTTCAACACCACTCAAGATGAATGATCGTGTTATGAGAGCATGCCTGCCAAAGCAATATGTTAAACCAAAAGCTAGAGAAGATTGCATCTTTGCTGGTAAGAATATATATTTTATACCATCAACAGAGTCGGGTTAAGTTTTAAAACTTCACTTTAGGTGGTGACCAATTTAACTTTTTGTTCTAAAGGTTGATCGAATGGGCTGGTCAGTCGGTTTTTGGTCGATTGTTGGCTGGCAAGGTTCTAAAAACAACATTTTCAATGAGATTACAATTTCCAAAAGATCAAGATAATAACCTTTCTCCTCAGATAAATTTTAAACACTTATACACACTTTTTGGTATTCTTATAGGAACTATTCTTATAAAAGAAAAAGCGTGTATTGCTTGATTTTGTATAGATTTTCTAGGGGGCGAATTTTCAGCTCTTTTACTAGCATCTTTCTATTAAGTCAGAGAAGTGAAATAGAATAGAAAAACAGCTCCTCTAATCACCAAAAGTTTTA
Organism: Eutonina indicans; assembly: GCA_032356525.1. Lineage (NCBI taxonomy): Eukaryota > Metazoa > Cnidaria > Hydrozoa > Leptothecata > Eirenidae > Eutonina > Eutonina indicans. The sequence continues at coordinate 15,348 of JAUKWF010000066.1, forward strand.
TTATCGATTCTATTGAAAAACCCTTTGTATCTACTTTGACAAGGTCGTAAAAATATCTCTAGAAAAATCTGCTTGCCATGCGAAAAGGGTTGATTTCTATATGCCTTGTTAAAATAAAGATTAATGGTTTTTCTTGTTTTGGTTATTACTCAATGAAAATACAAACTAAATCACTTATTTTGTAGTAGCATATAATCTGAAGAAATCTCTATACAAAGGACTAAAAATCTTTATTAAAACTTAAGTATGAATCGAGTAGAAACAAAAAGACTGTTTTACCTTACAGTTTATTTAATGGTGCCGTTATCACTAAGAAATTCTGAACATGTATCTTAAAGTGGTGATCAGGTCTAACCAAAATATAAGGTCCTAAACTTTATGCATAATTAGCACTTTAACAAAAGCTTTCTCTCAAATCAAATTAATTATGTAATTTTTTAATAGCAAAAAGAAAAGAAACATATTAACTAGATGAGAACTCCCATAACGGCAAAAGGACATATATGGCAATCCGTATTTCAATGAGCTGGTTTTCTATTCTATTTCACTTCTCTGGTCAAGTGTAGCCAAATATAGAATTATCAAAAATGGAAACTTGATATTACTAATTTATGGCTTTTGGCAAAAAAGGTTCAATATTTTGAGCCCACAACACTTTCCCTTTCTTTACTTTTCTTTTTTAGGCTGGGGAAAAGGGTCAACCAAAGTTCAACAGGCTAAATTTTCAATTCTGCCGAGAAAATTAAATTGGGAACATATTTTTGCAAGATTTAAACAACAAAAGAATAAACAGCCCAGTATTTCTTATGGAAACCCATTGATGTGTCAACGATCAGATAAAACATGGCAAATTGATGGTGCAGCAAGTTTCAGGAATTCTTATAGTCACTTTACTGCTTTCTCTCCAATCAACACAGTTTTGAGATGGCTAATAAAAAATATTTCTGATTTGTAATTATTAAACATGTATGTGTCAATTAGAAATAGAAAAATTATTTTCTCCCGTCATAACAAATCAAATCTCCTTCCCCCAAAGAGAGTTAAACTATGAAACATACAATACTGTACATCAAAATAATCAAAATCCCTGGCCTAAGTTCTGTGACTTGTGGTTTGTGGCCAACTGTAGACTAAGCAATTTAAGAACCAAGATCATTCAAAACCACTGGTTTGTTTTATCATAAATTGTATTGCTTGCCCTAAAGGATTAGAATACAACGAGAAATGGAACGCCTGTTTGTACGAAGGAAAATACAAGACCGAACGTGTTGTTCCAGTCAAACACTAAATCAAACCCAACCAAATCAATTCATCTTAAATCACATTTTCAACCTTATGTCCCACACATACCCTCCATCTCACACCAAACTCTTAACGATGTTTTTCGAAGGCATATTTATTATTATTGTAAAATTCAATGAAAAATATTTTTATTAAATATCATGAAAAATGAAAGATTTCCACAATACATTACATATTTCTGTACTTTAATTTTCATTTCGCTACCTTATTTGAAAGGGGTCCAGGTCCTGAGAGCCTCCAAGTGTATTGGACACGTGACACTCACTTATTCACTTAAATACACAATTAATATACTTCTTTATAGTTTAAAATATTTTTGCCGCCGTAGCGAGCGCAGCGAGCGTAGGTGGCTTCATAGTTTCGCGAGGAGTGAGAGGTTGGTAAAAAATTTTCGTTTCCGTATGTTTTTCATTCCGTAGTCTCCGTTAGAATTACTGGGAAATAAACAGTGGAAAGAGACTGCTATCCGGATGATAAAATAAAAACAAAAAATCTGAATTCAGTTTATAGAATGATGTGATTTGGACTGATTTGATCAAGCTTAGAAGTTAACATTCAGGATTCAGGATGTACAAACTGTTAACAGAGGCATTTGCATGGATTTGTGGCAGAGTTATACAGATAAAAACATTGATTTTGGTTGGAAAAAAGCGTTGATAAATAGCAGATTGATTGTTGATTGACTCTATGATTGCAAATTTGCAAATTGTGAAAATTGTATGATGGACAGATGGATATGTTATGATATGTCAAAAGAGAAAACAAAAGTTCTTTTACAAATACATTTAGTCTTTCAGTAAAACAATGTAGAATGTCATTTATACTGTAACTTGAATGGATCAAATGCAAGCTTTAAGGTATAGTGTCCTGCTTGGAAAACATAGCTACAGTCGACAGTACTCGCCTTTGCTGTTCAGATTCCCTAACTGGAATGTCCTTTACAGCTTGATAAAAGCACCAATAAAAATACATGTTACCACTGCACGTTAGAGAATGAACAAGCAGTAAACGAAACCTTCATTTCATGAATTCATACTTTTAAAATTGGAACAAACGAATGCTGTCAATATTTGAAACAAACACTACCTGGAATGAACGTAAACTGGAACGAGCAATCTCAGATTGATTAACGATTTTGTTATAAATTGGAGCAAAAGAGACGAGGAGAGGATAGTACCGTAACCCTGATTTACGACGGTGTGTTTAACACAACAAAACTTCTACGAAATGTTTGGTTGTATGCCCATG
>JAUKWF010000067.1:0-17897 GCA_032356525.1 Eutonina indicans
GCTGGTTTCGGGTGGTTTCATAAAAATAGTGGGTGGTTTCGGGTGGTTTCGGGTCGTTCCATGTTTTAGTATGTACCCCAGTAAATTCTGATTACATAATTTCTTGTTGGAAAGGAGTCAAGGTTGGATGTATCAAGTTATATAAATAAATAATTAAATTTTCAAACAAATCAAAAATACGTGTGAAAAACAAAAGACGTGTGAAGCAAAGCAACAATAAACATTTTATACTGCTACTTTTAAAAGCATTTTGTAACGATATTATTTGTTTCATAGAATAATATTCTTTCTAAATCCAATGTTTTTCATTTTTATTTTTATTATGCTGATTAATACTACAGTCATTTGAAAACACACAAGCCTGTTTATATATAAGTGTTCACTTGGCGATGACGCATTTTACGGATTGTTATTTACCACGTGATCCGCTTATTTTGGTCACGTAAAAATTCGATAGGTTGAAAAAGAAACGCTCCCTTGTAAACAAGACATGTCTTTGTCCGCAACTATCTCCAGAGGCGGATCCAGGCAATAAATCAGGGGTCGCAAAATTAGAAAACCTTTGAAATCAAGCAATGAAATCGTCAAATAGTTTACTTTTTTAATTTTTTTCTGTTAATATAATAGAGGAAAATATATTTTCTGTTTCTGAAGGTTCGCAGATCCGCCTCTGATCTTTGACTTTAAATCGCGCCCGATAAGGGAAATTATCAACAAGTGTATATGCAAGGAAATTAAAAAATTATCTTGAAGTTCCTTGGTATGTGTATACGGGTTGCAAAGCCGTCCCCCATTTCGCAAATTGCTAGCAAATTTTCCTAAGAACTCTACACTACATTATTCACATAACCATATCTAGAGCTGTACATAACAATATAAAGCTTAGGATATTTATACTGATAGTTATCACGCAAATACTCAATTATAAAATGTATCCACATCAGTAATGAGTTTAAAAACTCAAGTTATGGGACATAATACAGTAGAATATTATCATACTCTATCTTCTTGGACAATTTTTTAAAAATGAGATCATACAAAACAAAACCTTGTCAGTCCATATTAGATTAAAAGTGTACATCAGTTACAAGTCTTTTCACAGGAATTAACGAAAAACGCGTATCAGCAGCCCGTCATTAAAACTCAAGGAAGCGTGCAATGGGAAATAGTCAGCTAAGGATATTGCCATTTTTTTCTGGTTATTTGTTGTTTTATACTGCAATTGTACTAAACAGTTCGAACTGAAAAACATAAAAAAAATCCAGGCACAAAAAAATCATTTAATTTATGATAAAACGACTATTTTAGGAAACGTATGAGTGATTATGTCATTGTTTCCTATTGGATAAAATGATATGGACGAATGTCATCGAGTAATTCTATTGGTCATCAGAAAACAATCCAAATTTACTCACTCTTGTATATTTCCTACGGTCATTGAACATGATTTTAACAAGCATTATCTGTACATTGTATTTATAAAGCTGAAAAGAAGTACTCTCCATGGAACAAAACAATGAAGAACAAATTTCTTGATACTACTATAAGCCCTATAAGAAAATGTTCTTCTTCTAAACACAATGTGAAAAAGGAGTATATACAGGGTAAACGGAAAAACCGGACACTAAATCCAAACATGAAAAATCATTTAATTTATTCTAACAACGAGTTTGTACTGCAGTTTTTTATTTGGATGGTTGTATTTGTCTTATTCTTTATTGACTTGGAATACTTCTTTTCATATTTATAATTACAATATTAAATGTTTATTATTATCATGCTCGACGAACGTAGCAAATTGCCAATTTAAAAGGTGATCAATCTTCGATTGTTTTCTTCTGATCAATATAAGTCGTCGGTGGTATTCTTCGTCCAATCAGAAGCCATGACATTATCAGTTATACTTTTCGTAAAAAAATCGTTTTAGCATAAATTAAATGATTTTTATCTTATGATTTTTTTTGTCAAGTTTTTTTCCGTTCACCCTGTAGATGTAGCTCTGATACGTATAAACAAACCGTACAAATAAAAAAGTTAAAATTCGTTATTAGCATAAATTAAATAATTTTCTATGTTTGGATTTGTTGTCAGTTTTTTTCCATTCACCCTGTATAAGACACTGCGATCAAAACATACCACGATTTGTTCATTGATTTCCATTCGTTGAGATGTAATTTGCTATATGTAAAAACTAAAAAAGCTATTTTTTTTCTAATTGAGTCAAAGGTTAAATTAGGGGATTTTCCACCTTAATGACCTAGGTGTTTACGTCATAGCGTCATTTGATAAACTTTCAAACGTTACAAATAAAACATAACATCATGTGGTAACATGTCACCTATTTGTTAAAAGATTATGTTTCAAGAACATGATTTACAAATCAAAATAAAAAATAATATATTATAATATATTCTAATATGAAGAATTTCAGCAATATTTCAGCAATATTTTCAGATGAAAGAAGACTAAAACTATTCGATTATTTTTATCAATTTAGTTTAAGAATGTCAGTATTACCTGAAACTCACGTCATTGTAGTAATTAACATCTAGATATAGATTGTAATTGATATACCTGTGAAATCTGCAGGTATGTACAATATAAGAACTATCATAATATCTTTAAATCCATACTTATGTTATATTCACATGTAAAACTCTTGTCATAAGCCGTGACCGTTTTATAGTCCTATATGACATTATGTATATATTGTTATCAAAAATGTTAAAAATCGTCTGTATACAAATTATTAAAGAAGCGACTGTAGTGTATACGATAATCATGTACGTTTCTTGAGGTAGACGCGGAAGTATTTTCCGTATACTCTGGTAAATTTGTACGTCCATTTACTGCACCATTTGTACCAGTTGTGACAGGTAGGACATCGACGGTATCGACATCTACGTTTACAGTTATGACCCTTGCGTGCGCGACATAGCCTGTAGTGTTTGCAATAACAGCGTCTGCCTGCACACACTCTGTGACAATAGATCTTCGGTTTACATTTAGGTCGTATACCACAAGAACGGTAGTGATCGATCCAGCTCTTTTTCTTTGGAGCTACTTTCGTTGCTGGTTCTTCTATTAGAGAGGAATTACGAAATGATCAAAGCAATTATAATTTATTAGATATTCATCAAAACTTATTTATTGGAATTACTTTAAGTTACTGGGTCTTCTATGAAGGAGGAAATACGAAAAACATTAAAGCAATTATAAATTATTAGATAGTAATTAAAACTTATTACAAAGACGTTTGCAGATTCCTTCCTAATTATGTGTCTCAAGCAGAAAATTGGTTGAGGTAGTGTGTTTATTAATGCTATATTGCAAAAGAAATTGAATTATTTCAACACACAAGCATTTAAGTAACACACATGTATCACTTATATCCTAGTCTCTGTTTGAATACTTTAAATCAATCATAAGTACTTCATATAAGTAAGTTTAAAAAACTATACCATCTTTTTTTTCATCTTCATTTCCCTCATTGTTTTCTTCATAATCTTCTCCAGCGTTTTCTTCCTCTTCTCCATCATTTTCTTCTTCCTCTCCGTCATTTTCTCCATCCAAATCATTTTCTCCGTCATAATCGTCTTTTTCATCAAATATTTTTTCGTGTGGAGGAGGCATCTCACCGTCTTCTTCATTTGGTAATTCTACGACTGATTTTTCTTCAGGTGTAGGTGCACCTAATGATAATATAATTTAAAAATAATTTATAGAAATGATTCATCTTGGCTTAGATCGTAAACTGTCGTACGGGCGTTATGGCATAAATCGTCAATATTTCTCAACAAAGATCGAGATAGCAAGAAAATGACTGTTTTAATATCCATTGCTTTTATATAATTCTGTCCAAAATTTGTCAAGTTTATAATATTCGGTCTTTGAAGGGTTAAAAACAAAAAAATACAAAAGGTTACTTACATTGGATGGCATACACCAAGAAAGAAAGCAGTAACAAAACTCTCCAACTTTTCATTTTGTTTTTAATAAATTCAAATTCTTTAAGCTTGATAAACCAATGGTATTTGATATACTTTCAGAATGAAGTTCCATACTTATACTTTGTTCCAAAACAATGAGGCTATTGTCTGAAAATATTGAAGTCATGTTTTCTCTATTATCATATGATTGCTTATTTGCACGTTTTGAGTTTCGTTGGGGGCTTGTGGATAATATTTGATAACTCATCATATAGCACATGTCGAAAGTATCTACACACGATCTCTCTGTATGTGCACTTGCACATTGCATCGCTGACATCGAGTGCATGTAAGACTAGATGATTGATTGTTATTAAGAAAATTAATTATTTTTTTCATTGTTATTAAGGACAATTAAGTTTAAAAAATACCATGTATGACTAGATGATTACTGACATCTTGGTTGTTATTAAATAAATTATGAGTTTCCTTGATTGCTATCGAAAACAATTAATATTTAAACATAACGTTTTTAACAAAAGAAAACAATTGTAAACTTTAATTGATCTAAAACTTGTTCGTCAAATATTACAAAATTCGTACTAAGGCTTAGAATATCTTTACGGGATGACCTTAAACCATTGTCATGCTAAAGCTCCAAATTTTGTTTGTTTTCCTTTACTTAAAGTATGCAATTTATCAAAATATTTGTCTATCTATAAATATCTGATGACTTCTAACCAATCCATTTTATTGGTACAAATTTAAACTTGGTCGACAATAGTTAATTTTACTTTTTAATTTGTTTGCAATTTATTTACAAGATAGTTCCAGTATATTAATTAAAATAATGTTTTTTGTTTACTGACTATTTCCTCAAATGTATGGAGGAATAAAAAGCTTGAGGTGGAAAATACAGACATTGCTGCAAATCTTTTTTTTGAAATGGTCCTTTCTTTTTTCTGAACATGATATTTGAAGCTCCCTGATTAACTGTTCAGAAGTTGCATAATCTTAAAATAATCAAAAGCATCATAATTCAGAGTAGCACGAGCGATGTAGAGAATTTCTGACGCAATAGACCCATAAAAAAACAAATTCTAGAAGATTACCCGACATGTCTGGCATTCTAACATAGGAAAATGGAAAAGCATCCTAATTGTCAAAAAAGTTTATAAACAAACTTTCCTTCGTTTACTATCATGAGAAGGCGGCATGATCTCCTTTAATAAGATCACATTTAAGTTGAAGATTCTTAGAGTAGATGCGGGTAGATGTTTCTAATTATATTATAGTTCAACAGGTATTGTTATTACATGATCTGCTTCACTATGCAATTAATGCATAAATATATAATACATAAAATATAATGAGCGCTACGGGTGATTTATGAAATCAGGCCACCGCCACACTCTTTTTGTGTATATGTGGTCAGATTATTGGTAGCTCCAACTGTGACTTTCAGTCTTTTAATAAAGCCGGCTGCTATACGGATATGAGTTTCATAACTGTCTTCTTATATCCTTTTCTAATGCTACAAGAATCAAGATTAATAAAAGATCCCAATTGAAAACATAATCGTTTACTCCAATATACAGGTCGGATTATATTATGTAATCAATACCGATAAAAGACCTTGTGCTGTAGGCCATAAGACTCTCGCACTGTACACATTTTTGCTCTCCAGTGTTCTTTGAAATGATGCATTTACGATGAAGGATTCACATGCCCTTTGAGTTGGTTAAATGGTAAATGTTGTTTTCACAGTCAGACTCCATTTTTTCCATAACAACAAAACAGGAATAGTGAACGAACAATAAATAGATGACATATATTTCCCGAAAAACTAATGGTTCCTTGATTCTCCCTTTTTATTAATCGGGCAAAAAACTTTTACTGCATAAAAGTCGTAGTTTTCCAACATTATCAAACCATTTATCTGCGTAACACCCCACCTGTTTTTTTTTGCTTCGCTTTTAAAGGGTAATTGACTCTTTTCATTTTCTATCTCCTAAAATTCGGAGACGAGTGCACTTGCCGCAGGGAAATTCCGCTAAGTCGAGATTTAACTTTGTTGTCTCCAACAAAGCAAGGTGGACGTTACACACACAAAACATAGAGCATGTATATATTTATCTCCCCCCCAAAATTACAAAGGATACAAAGAGCCCTATCACATAAGCCCTTGTAAACAGGCTAGAATCTAATGCTATCATATACAGATCTGTCACCCCGGGCATATACTCAGCCTCGTTTGACAGGCTGTTTCTCATATGATAGCATGTTAAGATTTAATAGATTTTCATTACAAAAGTGAGATCTCTGCAAACCTAGCCAGCCCGTTTTTTTCGGGCTGAGATTCTCATGTCATAGCCGCCTTAGCCTTTGTGCATATAATAAGAAAGTTTTGCTTAAGAATCATGCACACATCATCATAGTTATTTAACCGATATTACAAAATTCGTACTAAGGCTTAGAATATCTTTACGGGATGACCTTAAACCATTGTCATGCTAAAGCTCCAAATTTTGTTTGTTTTCCTTTACTTAAAGTATGCAATTTATCAAAATATTTGTCTATCTATAAATATCTGATGACTTCTAACCAATCCATTTTATTGGTACAAATTTAAACTTGGTCGACAATAGTTAATTTTACTTTTTAATTTGTTTGCAATTTATTTACAAGATAGTTCCAGTATATTAATTAAAATAATGTTTTTTGTTTACTGACTATTTCCTCAAATGTATGGAGGAATAAAAAGCTTGAGGTGGAAAATACAGACATTGCTGCAAATCTTTTTTTTGAAATGGTCCTTTCTTTTTTCTGAACATGATATTTGAAGCTCCCTGATTAACTGTTCAGAAGTTGCATAATCTTAAAATAATCAAAAGCATCATAATTCAGAGTAGCACGAGCGATGTAGAGAATTTCTGACGCAATAGACCCATAAAAAAACAAATTCTAGAAGATTACCCGACATGTCTGGCATTCTAACATAGGAAAATGGAAAAGCATCCTAATTGTCAAAAAAGTTTATAAACAAACTTTCCTTCGTTTACTATCATGAGAAGGCGGCATGATCTCCTTTAATAAGATCACATTTAAGTTGAAGATTCTTAGAGTAGATGCGGGTAGATGTTTCTAATTATATTATAGTTCAACAGGTATTGTTATTACATGATCTGCTTCACTATGCAATTAATGCATAAATATATAATACATAAAATATAATGAGCGCTACGGGTGATTTATGAAATCAGGCCACCGCCACACTCTTTTTGTGTATATGTGGTCAGATTATTGGTAGCTCCAACTGTGACTTTCAGTCTTTTAATAAAGCCGGCTGCTATACGGATATGAGTTTCATAACTGTCTTCTTATATCCTTTTCTAATGCTACAAGAATCAAGATTAATAAAAGATCCCAATTGAAAACATAATCGTTTACTCCAATATACAGGTCGGATTATATTATGTAATCAATACCGATAAAAGACCTTGTGCTGTAGGCCATAAGACTCTCGCACTGTACACATTTTTGCTCTCCAGTGTTCTTTGAAATGATGCATTTACGATGAAGGATTCACATGCCCTTTGAGTTGGTTAAATGGTAAATGTTGTTTTCACAGTCAGACTCCATTTTTTCCATAACAACAAAACAGGAATAGTGAACGAACAATAAATAGATGACATATATTTCCCGAAAAACTAATGGTTCCTTGATTCTCCCTTTTTATTAATCGGGCAAAAAACTTTTACTGCATAAAAGTCGTAGTTTTCCAACATTATCAAACCATTTATCTGCGTAACACCCCACCTGTTTTTTTTTGCTTCGCTTTTAAAGGGTAATTGACTCTTTTCATTTTCTATCTCCTAAAATTCGGAGACGAGTGCACTTGCCGCAGGGAAATTCCGCTAAGTCGAGATTTAACTTTGTTGTCTCCAACAAAGCAAGGTGGACGTTACACACACAAAACATAGAGCATGTATATATTTATCTCCCCCCCAAAATTACAAAGGATACAAAGAGCCCTATCACATAAGCCCTTGTAAACAGGCTAGAATCTAATGCTATCATATACAGATCTGTCACCCCGGGCATATACTCAGCCTCGTTTGACAGGCTGTTTCTCATATGATAGCATGTTAAGATTTAATAGATTTTCATTACAAAAGTGAGATCTCTGCAAACCTAGCCAGCCCGTTTTTTTCGGGCTGAGATTCTCATGTCATAGCCGCCTTAGCCTTTGTGCATATAATAAGAAAGTTTTGCTTAAGAATCATGCACACATCATCATAGTTATTTAACCGATCTAATTTAATGTACAGTCACTATTTCAACCAAACTTTTTACTTTAAAATTAATGAAATAAATTGTCAGAAAAGCCGCAAAAATTATTTGAAATATTTGTTCAAACTCTTGTCCGATCAAATATCGTGATACTGGTAAAAAAAAAGAAGCTATAGTGACAATATATATCGTGCACAAAATGTCATAAATATCATAAAATTAACGTAATACACAAGTTCCGTACTATTTACAGGTCAGTTTAGTAACATTGGTGTACACACAGATATACGGCACAAGTAAGAACAGGCTATCAAGCTAGCAAGTCTGATTTGCATGAATAATTTTATGAAGGTGTGCGAATAACACAAATACAACTCAGGAGGTGTAACTCGTAAAGAAAACAAAGGAAATAAATATTTTGATATATTGATAATTATGATATTACTTCATCTTTTACAATTGTTCTTGTTGTTGTTATTTAGTTGTCAAAAAGTTTGACTTCGCCATAATTTACTATTTTATTCACATTTACTGGATCAGTTCCCTTATATGTAAAAATCACTGATTGGTAATAAATAGATGAGTTTCTACGATCAGGTATTTTGTCAACAAGTAGTCTAGCGTAATCCTTTGCTTGTTCTGTTGCTCGTGTGTGTAAATGAGAAAGTGTGCTACTTTTTATAAGCTGAAAACTAGAATTACCTTTGGTAATTATTTTGGAACTTTCGTCGTCAATCAATGACTCTCCTTCTTTAATACAATATGTGTATCCCCACATGTATTCGCTTTTAACTACTTTTATTTCCAAAAGTAAGTACTCATGTTTACTGCTTACATCTAAATACTTGATTTTACTTATAATCTCTCCCAAAATTTTAAAATTTCCTGAGACATCATCTGGCGGCGTAGCAGAATTTCCTGAGTCATCATCTGGCGGAGTAGCAGAATTTCCTGGGACACCTTCTGGCCCAGTAGTAGAATTTTCTGGGACATCTTCTGGTAGAGTAGCAGATTTTTCTGGAACAATTTCTGGCAGAGTGGTAGAATTCCCTTGAACACTTTCTAATGGAGTGGCAGATTGTTCTGAGACATCTTGGCGCGGAGTAGCAGAACTTTCTGGGACATCTTCTGGCAGCGTAGCAGATTTTCCTGGAACAATTTCTGGCAGTGTAGCAGATTTTCCTTGAACACTTTCTAGCGGAGTAGCAGATTTTTCTGGGACACCTTCTGGCAGAGTGGCAGAATTTCCTGGAACACTTTCTAGTGGAGTGGCAGAGTTTTCTGAGACATCTTGTCGCGGAGTAGTATAATTTCCTGATTCATTTTGTCGCGGAGCAGTAGACTTTCCTGAAACATCATCTGGCAGAGTAGCATGCTTGTAGAATAGGAAATCCGGTCTTTTGTAAATTGGTCCATCAGGAAGTTTCCATTCATTATCATTTTTAGACCATTTGATATGATCACCCAAATGCACATGTGTCCCATTGTCATACAACCCAAACAGTAATTCAGTGTTTTGGTTATTTCTTACACCTTCTACTACAGTATTTGTTGTCTTGATAGCATGGAAAATTTCCTCGTGCATTATTTTCTGAATCTGTTCCTCTTTATTTTTTTTACTTATATTTCTGGCGTACCAACCTTCATTTAGCTTGCATTTGATTTCTTCAGCGAGGGTACTAGCCATAGCTTAAAGATTTATTTATTTATTAGGATGACGTCGATTTCGTCCCAGCTCCCAATTATGGATGCAAAATATTTTGTGTCTTATATCGACTTATCAGATGCTGCCTTTTAAATATCAATATCTTATTAACAACAGATGAAAATCAAGCTGTTTAATTTTATTTACTTTATAGCAACACAGTTTATCTATAGTTAGTCATTGTGTGAAACACAGATAAGCATTCATTAGGACAATTTAAGTAAGTCACGCCCACTATCCACTGTTAATTATCACGTTTCCTGATCTTCGCGCCATAATATAAAGCTAGCGTTAAACTATTGTTGATTTGAGTTATCTCCTTAAGTTTGAGCTGCTATTTGTTATTCCAGCAAGCAAAAAAATCTTTTATCACGCGGTCTTTGAAACAACACCATGGTTTGTTTACGTTTGTATACATACGAACCACGACGTTTTTTCAACGTTCAAAAGACGTCTACACAATGTTGCACACGTAGTTTTGACATTTGTCGAGGTTGTATAGATATAGATGTATTTAAAACTGTCAGACGCGGATCCAGAGGTTTGCGAGTTTCGCAGCTGCAACCGTTAAAAAAAACATATTTTTTCTCTATTATGTCAACAGTTAAAACTCATAAATTCAATCATTTTAACGATTTCATTGTATGATTTCAACAATCTTTTTATTTTGGAAACCCTCGATTTTTGTCTAGATCCGCCTGACTGTTGATATCTGTTTTATTTTGATTTGTGTGACATGACAGGAGACAAAAAGACAATCAATTTCTTTTACTATTATTTGTCTTCTTTTGAAAATAATTTTAGAGACACCCAAGGGCTTTAAGGCCAACCGGCCTCTTGTTTATTATCAAAAAGACATGGTAGTAGGACAGAAAAAGCTAATCTGACCGATTCAGATATTATAAAAGAGAGAATATATAAGTAAATATACTGTTTTTTTATATAGATCTTTATAACTATGCGATTTTATAATGATAGCTATATGATCTACTTTTATTGCTAGACTGATTAGTCATGATTGTGTTTACTATAGATATTTTTTTTCAGTAAACACAAAACTATGAATTAAAGTTTATTTTTTAAAATATCAATATGAAGTAGAAAGGGCCAAGGATATGATTATTCTAAAGCAAATTTATTATTCTGCAGAAATAATGGGCAAAAATTCTTTTTATTTTCCGGTTTACTGTTAAATATTATACTCTTCAATGGCAGTTTGAATCCAGTCACTGGGTTTCGTTTGTATAGCTCTTTCAGTTTGAAAAACAATTCAATGGATCTGTTAGGGCACGTCATTACCCTTATTTAAAAAGGATATATTTAATTCATATTTAGAACAAACTTTTGAAATGTTATGGCATTTTGAAATTAATATCTATCGCGCGAAGGTAGTATAAATTATCGCGATATATTGGCCAGTTTTTTCCTTTAAAGTAGTATGCTTGAAAATACTCTTACACAAAAATATGTTGTGGTACTTTTAGGAATGTTCTTTCATTTGTTTTAGGCATTACTTTTAGGTACAGACATTTCATAGTCTTGAACATTTCTACTAATTTTTTAATAGTGACAAGGGTTAGGGTTAGGGCTACATAATATTTATTAGTAGACCCTACTAAATATTTTTTTAAAGTACAATGTTTTCTTAGACGCAAGAGTTTGATCCAAACCACTTCTCACAAAGTTCCGGTTGTAAAAATTGCTGCGGTGTGTTTAATCTTATATGTTATTACTGACGGAAATCTTTTTCATGTCTGAATATGTGTAGAAAAATATTCTGTACATCCTGTGTATAAAAATATTTTACTTCCATTAACTTACCTAGTTTTTCTTTAATCAAATTGAATATTTTTGACATTATTATTCGCTCAGTATGTATCGTTTCTTTTGATAGTTGATGTTATTCTTGTTTAAATGTTATGTACTTTTAGATAGTTGATTCTTATTTTTATGGTGATTGTGACCTATAATTTTTGCTTCAGATGCCATTTATAAATCAACGCCGTGTGATAAACTAACCACAATGACAAAGCTACATCAAAGTTACGCTAAACAAACATCCAAACCACAACAATGTGATGTTCTCAAGATTCGAACCAAAATAGAATCTGTTTAAAACATTCTTTGTAAGTTAATTAAAATATTCTTGTACAGATTACCAGGAATATGAAAGAGTACGCTCTTTAATATCTATGGGTTTACGTAATGCAAGCATATATAGTTTGTATAAATTACAGTATAATTAGTTGGTTGCGGTACATATTTTTGAATAATTGCTGAGTCATTAAGGGAACATCCGCATAGCACGTACACACCAAGAAGAAAGAGAGGCCCTTGTGAAGGCTAAAAGTGTTCATACGCTGAGTTGGCGATGGCTGAGCTCGAACCTGCAGTCTGTCGACTGCGAAGTGAGCGGTCTACTTACTGAGCTAACCGGTCATTTGATCATAACCCTGCTCTAACATACGTCATACGTGTACCGCAAATTATATATGTTTACATAATTAGTACAAGAATATTTTAATTATTTACAGAGAAATATTTGATCAATAAGCAGTTCCGCACGACTTTTGTGAACATCACATTGTTGTTGATTTGATGTTAGCTTTGTCATAGTGGTTAATTTTTACGGTACATTGATTTATAAATTACATCTGAAGCAAAAAATTAAAGGTCACAATTACCATATAAATAAAAATAAAATTTCTAAAAGTCCATATTATTAAAACAAAAATCACATCTACTACAAAAGAATAAGATATACTAAGCGAACAATAATGTCAAAAATATTAAATTCAATTAAAGAAAAGCTAGGTAGGTTAATAATAATTTTCTTATTATATACAGGATCAGAAACAAGGTTTTATCTTATACCCTTGCTCATATCTGAAAGTGATAATATTTCGGTAGGTGATAACAGATAGATACAGCATAATTACACCTTGATTACTTTAAGAACGTATTCAGCCTACATCTTTGATTTAGTAGAACCTCCTACTCAATGGGTTTGTAAGATATACAAGATGTATAATGTTTAATGTTTTCATTTTCTATATCATTGCACTCATATTAAAAAAAGAAGCTTCAACCGCAACTACTACACCACGCAGCAAATGTCAAAGTTCAAAAATCAAAGTTCGAAAAGTACATTTTGTTACACCAAGCGGTCAAAAAAATTACTGTAAAGTGAAGAAACGTCATTGGCAAGAAACAGTGGAACAATGAAGAGCTGTAACGTTTACGAGGTAATACCACAAAATGCAGGGACGTCATCATCATAAATAATGGTTCTCGGTTGACCTTTAAGTAATGGCAACAAAGAATTATACAAATTGTTATATCCTTTTATATTTCTATTTATAATAATATATTTGTTTCCTATATTATCATTATATTGTAACCAAGTGAATAGTACTATATATGTATATATTAGAAATCCAAATTATTACTGTATTAAATCAAAATATATTTTATTACTATTCTTATATCTTCCACCACTTATAGTTTCATGATGGGATCGATGGAAGATAATTTAGTTTCACAAAAAAATATTTTACGTCTGAAAAAAATCTTTAAACAGCAGTCAATCATTTGTAATGTACCGACTTGGGTAATCTGTTTTGTAATTGCTGTTTTGTTACTGTACAAAATTAGCGGTTTTTATAAAAGGGTTATACACAACAAAAAATTTCTTTTTTATATCTATTACTCATTTATCTCTGTTTGTGTATTTATTATTTACTGTAAATAGAAAATTGAAAAGCAACTTATCGCAAAATTTTCAACATATTGGGTATTATATTTGTAGAAAACAACTTATATATTGGACTTAAACTTTGATCAGTCATTTCTTATAAGCTGAAAGTTAATTTTCTCAAAACTTGCTTTGCGAGTCTACTCTTGAACAATGGAAGAGTTATACACGAAACTGCACGTGGCTAAATTGAATCCTACTAGCTATGACCTAACAGTAACAACTGTTTTCAATATAATTAGAAGTAATGTGGATTTGAACCATGCATAATTAATAAAATATGTAAATTTAAAAAGGTATTTCGAGCTTTGTATTGGTTTTGACAAGATGTTTTCGATATTTAGTGATTTATTGTAATGTTGTTATTGGTTCAAAAACCCAGGAGAAGTACAAAAACCCCTTTTATATTTTGAATACTTTAGTCACTCAGCCATTTATCAAAAACTTCATATGGAATAATCAACTAATTATGTTGTGGTTAAAACAAGAATACTTAGAATAATTAAAAACAAATTTGAATGACAAATAATTTCTTTTTGATCGTGGTTAATTATGACACGACACATCAATTTTATCTAAAGCAAAAATTATATATTTCAACATATAAACGTTTTTAGGCTCCAAAAACAAAACTGAAAATGGTGAAACGAGCATTGGTAACTTAACATAAAACTTCACAATCGATACACCTACATTGAACATGAAGACCGTAATTATGACACGGCACATTGATTTGTAAATTTCATCTGAAGCAAAAAGTGTATTTCAACATATAAGTAAAACTACCAAACACTACCAAACCATACATATTTCTGACTATATATATTCTGACTTAATGTTTTATGCTGCACCATTGGAATTTATGCCAGCTTTCCTTACAGTGCATTTTTATAAAATTTTCTTATCCTTACCCCTACGAACAATTAATCGACGCATGTATCATCAAGAGTTAACAAACTAATTGCTAATTACCAATTATTGCTCAGCAGAAAACTGTACGCCCTACGATACTAGGGATTAGAAACCAACCCGAAAAAGTGTGGGAAGTGGGTGGCATGATGATGACGCAAACATATTTTGTAATGTAATTACCATTGTACAATTACGGATATACTTTTTCTAGAATAATTACAAATAATTAATAATTACCATTGTTTTTCAAGATAACGTAATCTGTCTTGGGTTGATTATAAAATGTATTGGACAAAACGAAAGAAACTAATCAACCACCCACGTTATAAGAGAATAAAACATCCTGCTAATTCACAGGCAATAAATAGCGTAGCTGCAGTACACATCATATATTACCTGAACATTCGAACGAATACAACGTTTATTTTATTGAAGAATAAAATTGAAGAATTGAAAGCAAGAAGACACTTACTAAAAGATGAATTTAAATTCCATTAAGAATAAATTTGGTAAGTTCATGTACATATATGCTTAAAGTGAAAGTGTGGAAAGACAGGAGATTGTTACTAGGTATAAATCTTTGAGGGGCGGTCGTGACGTTTGAAACATACAAAACATTACAATTTTCCCTATAATCCCCTATTTTGTGTATTTTTAACAAATGGTCTGTGTGAATCCCAACCATTCCTCATCTTTTATCAAATTTTCTTTTTGTGCAGCTTTAGTATTATTTTTTAGACTAGCCATTTGTCATTCTCATATATGTTACTTTCATGTTTTTAGGCTCCAAAATTAAAAATGGAAATGGTGGAACGAGCAGTGGTAACGTGACAGCAACTTCACAAACCGGTACATCTACATTGAACATGAAGATCGTGAGATTTGTAACACCAAGTGGAAAAGTTTTCAGTATGGGTCACACCAAAGAAGTTAAATAATTGCTTTTGGTTATTTGTTAAAGAGATAACTGAAGAATTAATGAGTATAGACGGCGGTGATGAATGATGACATTCCAGTCAGACACACATCAATTAAATTATTTAATTAAATGATTTATTTGCAAACAGAGATGAAATTTGGTGATTTTTCACATAAACAAATTTGTATAGAACACTGTATTAACATTGCAGCAACGATGTCCGAACGTTGGCTTCTTGATATGACTTGTGGGGATATAACCAAAATAATTGAGGCTACAGTAATGTTTTACCCATGTTTCAGAACAGCTTAGAAACAATTTTATGATCACCTTGCAGTGAAAATAAATGACGGAACATATAATATGAAATCCAGACTAATTAAGGAAGATGTCTTGAATTGTCGAAATTTCAACGTAATAAATAAATATTTACTTATATAATGTTTATAAAGCTGTTATTTCTTAAAGTAATAATTTCTATAAAAATTTAATACAAACGCCTTTTTTCATTCTGTCGACTTTCCCAAGGACCTAATTAATAATGTTGATGAAATTACAACCAATTTTATGTAAATTATTAAAATTATATTATTAGCTGTGTAAACTTAAAACTTCTTTGACAATTTAATCTGGCATGTTTGAAATTAAATTACCGTTACCACAAGGCATTATTTAAACGTTGTTGCAACGTTATCGAAGACTATATATTGATGTTGTTTGAACATCGCACATTCATGCTGAATACAAAACATGTTTTTTTAATTTGGAAATAAACTTGATCAATATCATTATTTTAGAATATATGAAAAATGGGGTTTCAATGTTAGCAAGCAAGGTGGGGTCGCTCTAATTATAATGATGTATTTCTCTGTTGGGTGCTTTGTAGTCAGTTAAAAAGTAATCATATCATATGAAAAATTCCAGATAATATTATGACTCTAGCTGTATCCTAGTGACTAGGTAGAATTAATTTCATCAAACGTTTCTACCTACCCCATCCATCGAACTTTGAATATAGGCTCAGTAAATAATAATCACAAAGAACGGGTTTGAACATGAAGTAACATTTCTGGGCTATGAACTAACCCCCGGTTTACATATAGCGGGAGTTTTTACTTTAAATATAAAAGGCGTGGAGCGACTTGAATCAGACAAATAATATTATTAAGCAGATGTAGTCTTATGAAAAGTTACGAAAAGATGAAAATTATTTTTACTGTGTTAATTTTTGGGTTCATTGCTTATAACATAAAAGGTAGGTTAAAACAATAAACTCAACTAGATAGGGAGAGTGGAGGGAAGTTAAACATAATCATAGTAAAGTCAATAAGTTTGTCTTAATCTTTTCGTTTCTTTTTTGAATTTTGCCCAAACCTCAAATAAGCGCACCCTTTAGGTTTTATTTTGTATTAAAATAAACGTTTCATGGGCGCTTATTCGAGTGGGGCGCTTATTTCAAGATTTTAGTGTTTAGGGTGTGCGCTTATTCGAGAGGAGCGCTTAATCGAGAGTGGGTGCTTATTCGTTCATATACGGTAACTAAGGAACGTTTAAAGTAGTAGTTTACAGTACTACTTTAAGTGCTGTTTGCATGATGAAACTTTGTCTCGTTGGTTAACTTTCACCACCTCACCTATATAAATCTTTTTAATTTGAAGTTTTTGGCAGTATTTTAAAACAAAATCTAAATAATTTTTCTTTGTCAAACTTTAAATTTTCGTGTTCTTATTTTATTCTCATCTTTCAGCATGCAGCGATACATCAGTGTACTGCAAGATAGTACAACCATCTCAATGTAATAACATCATCGTTAAAACAAAATGTCCCGCCCGTTGTAACGCCTGTGTTGGCGGATCTGAGGGTAGTAGCAATGGTAAGTTCAATAACATCCGTAAGAATATGAAATTTTTGTTGAACTTTGTGAATTTTTAAGCTTGGTTTTGATATGTGACTGAATAAAACATCAATTAGCTTGATTTTTAAACTTATTAACATTCTATACAGTAATTCATGAGCAGTTTCAAACGCAGTAACTTTTCGGTCGCAGTCTCAGTTAACCTTATACCTGTTTACCATTCATATTTGTTTATTTGTTTAGGTTGTGTAGACAGTTCAAATCTTTGTCCGTACTTTGTTGGGAAATGTTCTAATCCAATTGTAAAAATGAAATGCAAAAAGCTGTGTGGAAGTTGTGGGACAGGTAGGATTTTTATCATTTCTTATTGTGGGTAAGTTTATCTATAAAATATATGGTAAATACAACGTGTCCCAATAAATTTTTTTTATTTTTATTTATAGAAGTATTCATTATAAAAAACAGTTACATATTGCATATCTACAGTGTGTATCAAAAAGATTTATCCGCTGAAAGTGAAGGCTTATATT